>OU342745.1:140652714-140813196 GCA_910589775.1 Avena eriantha
GTCTAGATTTTCTAGATTGTGGATATGTGAGTAATACATAGTTGTTTCTATTATACAAACCATCTATATGGTTGAGTTTTAAATATTTATGGTGAGGTCACTTTTGTGGATACGGCTGTGCATATGTTACTTTAGGGGATCGTGCTTAGGAACGATTCTGATTTGTGGATATGTTATGAAGGTATGCCATGTATTGAGTGTTCTATATGTTGCATAATAGGTGTCGATACTTGTGGTTCGGAACCCTTCAACTCATAGTTTGTGTCCCGTGGTTGAGGCAAGTTCACGACGGATAGTGAATTTTGCATATATGTGAACACCCGGATTTTTATGTCTAGATGCATGTTATGCGGTACATCGCAATCAAAGGATTACTATTTTTGCGAGACATAACAGAATTGATAGCATAGTACCTCATCCATTACAAACCATAATAGTGTTACAAATAGTTGATCACATGATCAAGTCTTAATACACATCAAAGCAGCGGAAATAAACGTAGTAGAGCTTCCATCTTCATGGTCATAGGCAATGCTGATGATGGGAGATGATCCTAGTTATCATAGACATCCTGCTATCCGTACTCCGGATATTCCTCTTCATAGTTTGGCCATGGGAATAGCCAGGGACAAAGCCATGAGTACTTTTAAAGTACTCACAAACTATCACTAATGTAAGTAAGACAATTCTAGTAGAAATCCTAAGCTCTAAGCTTGTTTGCAATAAGCCAGTTTTATTTCAGAAGTACTTAGTAGTAAAGACCTATTTTAGTTATCTAGATTACTCAAGTGTGAACCTAGTTTCATGTCCACAGCCCTGTTGTGGTCAAGTCAAAGTCATCTTTCAAGTCACAAGTCATTTTGAAAACATCTGACAACAGAAAAGTATGGCCATCCAACTGTCCATGACCATGGACGCGGCTATTCGAATAGTTTGACACTCTGCATATGTGGTACACTTTCACCACAAAATTCGATACATCCATTAGGGATAGCCCTGAATCATCATACTTGGTATGCGGATAATCAATCCTAACCTTTCAATTACACACCCTAGTATAGGCACCTCCCCTATGAGCTTGGCCTCCCAGCCATGGCTATCCGCCATCTCAGGAACTGCATAGGTGGACATTCATATTCATGAGGTAGCCTCAGCTTATCCTCTTTCTATGAGGGAACCCATACTAAGACAAATAAACTTCCAATTAAGCCCTACCCAACTCAGGTATTGTGGTTGTACGGTAAAGTTGGAATGGTATCGCATCCGAACCCAACCATCAATTTTTATTCAAAGTCAAGACACATGTCTCATTTAGTAACATCCTCAATTCATTGTGTTTCATAACACATGTCAAAACATTTCAATAGATTGACTCATCATTCTAAGGTTTTCATAATCATTTTCTCCAAATGTTCCCATCTAAAGTGATCAATATTAGTTTAGCACTAGCAACTATCAATGAGGGTATCACTATTGAGGGGTACTAATCAAGTGTAACTACCTAAGTCTAGTTCTATGCTTTTGATAGCATCTGTCCTATTTTCCACTAATCACCAATTAATTAACTATTTAAGAAACTTTGGTAAAGGGAAAAATAAAGCTTGCAGGTAAAACTTGGGATTGGTATAATCAAGGTTGCATGACCATAGCAAGCATAATGTATATTGCACAGGTTAGCTTGCATAGTGAGGCTTGCCTTGGTTGGTACAGTTTTCGAAGTTCTCCTCTTCTTCTTCGTAGAACTCTTCCTCCTCGTAGCCCGTGTTGGTACTAGCATCTATAAATAAATACGAGGTACATAATCACCAAACAATACTTAACTACTTCTATTTAGCACACAAAGGTTCACACTAGATGATCTAGCATCATCTCAATCACCACATGAATTAGTGACATAGTCTTATTTATCTTATTTTAGCAATGCAATTTCTACTCATTGATAAATACTTAAGATTTAATATTCTCCAATTATAAAATATGGGATCATGTTGACACATGTCGTCACCACATACTCCAATACTTGGGAATGTGATTTAAAGTGGATGGCATATGCTATAAAGTTTAATTTGCTATTTAATATGATTAAAATGTCTAGAAATGACTATATAGCCATTCTTTTAATACTAGCTCAATGCTACTGCATGTAAAACTAAATATTTTTACATATTCAGATTAAGCATGGAAAATCTGATTTTTTACAATTGGAATCAACTCAAAAGCATTTATGATTGATTTTAGAAAAATGTTTAAAGTTGGAAAAGTCTCTGCCTTATTATTTTTACTACAGGTGATCTATAAATTCAAACTGTTTGAATCCAACGGGAGTGTTTAGATATTTTCATTACCTTTCTAAAAAAATTGGAATCATGCAATTTGGTTTAGTAATTATCCTTGAATTCAATTTTGAAATAAACTACAGAATAGGGTTTTGGAATAAAAGAAAAATCCATATTTGAATTCGTGGGCACGCGTAGGAACGTTACTGGGCTGGCCCAACTGCATGGCGTGCGCGCAGCGGGCTGCACTTGCGCTGGCCCCACATGCCAGTGCTTATTCTAACGTGAAGCGGTATGAGCTAATCGGGGCCACATGATTAGAGCGCGATCAACGGCTCTGCATCATCGTCTTCGTCGCACGGCGCGCACGAGAGTTCAACCCTAACTCTACGGCGGGGGTCGTCGGAGGCTTACTAGGGCTCCAGGTAGGTACAGCGGTGTAGGCGAACAAGCTGGTAGACGACGGTGGTTCGAATGGTGATCGCGGTAGCTCCTAGGGTGGCTCCTAGCGATGGCTCCTTTCCTCCTCTACGACGGTGGGCTCCTGTGAAATTCCGGCGTTGCACTCCTCGCCTTGCTCTGGGGATGGGTCAGAGGGGTTTCTGGGTGGAAGGTGATTCAAGTGGTGTGCGTTTTGAGGGTAGGGGCGGGGTCTATTTATACCCCGGCGAGGGGAGCATCGGGCCATGGCTCGGGCTCGTCAGCGACATTGCTACAGGGTGCTATCGGCAAGGCTAAGGGTGTAGGTCGACGCGGTGCTTGCGGTGATCCAGCATACCACTGCATGATGTAGTACACTATAGTCGTTGACATAACACCAATGAAACACCATTCACTAGTATTACATCCCTCAGAGAGGTACAACAGAAACACAACAGGTCCAATACATGACTATAGATTACAACTCGACTCTTTACAAAAGATCCAGAGAACACTCTTGGTTAAAGAGAGAGAAAGAACTTCTTACAAAGAAGAACCAGAAATAATAACTCATAACTATCTAGTTACTAAGACTAGCATCTAAACGAATTGGCTTGCAATTGCTGCTAGTGCAATGCTCTATAGAAGTAGGTTTTATGGCTAGAGAATCTATTCCTATCTACTAAAGAACGTTGTCTTCACTTCAGTTGATGTATATGTTGACTTCATTGACTCTGTTGAAGAACTTGAGCTGTCGATGATGGTTTCTTGAGCAGAAATTGATGTTGATGTCGTCTTCAATGACTTAAAACCTAGCAAGGGTTAAGAAGGTACAGTTGAGTACAAGCATACTCAGCAAGTTCACTAAAAAGGAGTCATAGCCAATGCATATTTTTGTAAACATTTCTTCAAAGGTTGCTTTTATTCTGAAAACTATGTCCAGCAGCCTTCACAGGTTGACCAGAACCTTTGTGGGGTTCCTTTCCTGCCGCGTTCGTAGCTCCTGCCCGAAACAGGGAGTAACATGTCACAATTCTTACACTCTACAGAGGTGCATCACTTTTCATGATTCTTACACTCTGCACAGCCAGGAGTATGTCCCCGTTCAAACTTCCATGGTTTGAGGCCCAACCTAAGATCCAAGCCAATCACTTCCCCCCTTCGCGGCCTCACATGAAGACACGATTCTTCGGGGCTTACTACATCTCTGTTAAGCCCACTTTCAGGCAAGCTACAACCCTGATGAGTTCTTGAAGACTCTGCAAGCAGTTCTGTCTAGCGGTCACAATTAGCTATGGTGAAGTCAGACCAAGACAACCATGCACAAATAATCTAGACACCTAGCTCGCGGGGAACTAAGGGGTCCCACCCATGTGCGGGATTCTCTGGAACTCCACGAGAAATCAATAGCCTCACGATAAGGTCATCTGTCCATGCAAAGGAAGAAGATACAGCTGACTTCTCTATCCCATTCCAAATCTCATGGTTGACGCGTAATATATCGCGCTAGAATCACTAGCGACATTGGTTGTTAAGTCCTAGATATTATGTTCCTTTACCACTGGAACTGTTACAATAGATTATTACCACTTGGTAAATATCCATAATCATATTATTATGCAAATAGTATTTTCTGTCCTTTTTAAAATGCAGGTGATGACAACATTTGAGTTACATGCATTTTATATAAAATAATCAAAGGACATAAGCAAGTTGTGAACTTGCCTTTTGTGATTGCAAGATTATACACTCACGGTCTTCGAGATAATAGAAGATCCAAATTCTGTAAAGAGCATCATTGTTCCGGTAAGGACTAATGTTTAAGGAAGCAAGATGCAACAATGCATAAGTAATGTAATGCAGTTTGATAAACGTGAAACCCCGAGATAATCGTATCTAATCTAGGGTTTGGAAATTGGTGATGAGTTCTTAGGACTGTGTTGCACTTTTATATCAGCTTCACACTTGTGCTTCTTATTAAGGCTGGTGAGAGAGTGTCTGAAACAATAAGTAAATACAGCAAGTAGCATGCAGTATTAAAACACTCAAATGAATCATGGTATCTAAAGGATTACTTAAGCAGGATTGTGAATCAATTAAAGTTCTTATAGAAATGCTTAAGAATTTCTTTAATAATTTTTAAAGAATAATTTTTGAGGAAAGATTACTTTTACAAAGTAAGAAGTTTTAAACTTAAGGCTAACACTTTAAGGTTTTCTTATTAGCTAAGATCATTAAAGAGGAAAACATTACTACAATAAACAATCATAGCATAAGTGGTGGAGATATACATGTTTTGGATAAGACACCACATTGTAGATGGTTGACTTCTTAACATTTCACAAAGTTAGACTTTAAGTATTATTACTTGAATGAGGTGGTGTTTTATTAAAGCTATAAGTGAATAAGATTAGTAAATAAGAGTTTGGTTATTTTATAAGTGCATAGGATTCTTGTGATTAACAATATATTATTTCAGTTGATTTTATAATTGGTAAAAATACCCTTAATTTGAGATGATAGTTTTAGTAGATATTTTTTTAAATTGTTTGACCTATTTTAACTTCACTTAAACATTAATTGACTTGTTATTACATTTTTATACTTTAAACAAATAATACTAAAGGCAATAGTAAAGATTTATATATTTTTAAGGAACTAAAATAAAATAAAAGGGTTTAAATAAGATTTATTAGACCTTTACCTTTTATTTGACTTTAATTAAGAAATATGATATTTTTAATGTGTAGAATTTATTTTTGTGATCATTTTGGTATATTATAAATATTTTGTGATTTTTAAATAATAAGATATGATTTTTAGAAGTTTTATCACTTTATAAATACTAAATAAATAATAAATACTTAGTTAAGTGATATCATATTTTAAGTTTATATTTTTACATTTTAGTTTTATTTTTCCAAGAATTTTAGTATATTATTTATATTTGTCTTATTTATCAATATTTAAATATGAATTTTCAAAGTATTATTACTTATAAAATCTTTATTAAATAATAATTATTTAAATAGTTAGCACAATAATGTTTGCTAATAAAGTTAAATTATATATTTTATTTTTCTATAAATTTTCATATATTAAACATATTTTTTCTGAATTATAAAACAAAAGATATTGAATTTATAAGATTTAATCATTTTATTAAATTCCTGAAAATATATTTATATTTGAATTTATTTTGTTTTATATATTTACTAACAGAGAAAAACCTTTTATACTCGAACCTAACCTAGCCACGGTCACTGACCAGTGGGGTCAGCGACATGTCATACGCCACATGGGCAATGGACCAGTCAACACACGGGTTGGACATGGGATGACATGGGCATGACGTCAGGATGACATCATCCTGCCAGCCACCCCCATATGGTCGTCAGCATCAGCGTTTGTGAATGCGCACGGGCGAGTGGAGCTAGGCGTTTGAATGAGAAGTTCGCAGGGAACCAAGCAGTGGTGGCACCATCCGTGAATGGTCACCGGAACCATTTCTCTGGTGAGCAACTGCGGCGGTGCACAGAGGTTCACGGCGGCAGAGCGATAGAGGAAGCAAGTGAAGCAATGGAGGGTACTGGGAGTCTCGGGAGCTCACCCTGGTGGTGACGGGGAGGCATGGGGAGGACCAGCGACGATCAATTGCCGGCAACGGCTGCGGTGGCCGGCGTGTTGTTGATCCCGATTCCGAATGATTTGGGACGCGCCTGCTCGTGGGATTGGTCGGAGATGAACAAGGACAGTGAGGCGGCCCCAATGGTGGTCTCAGTGGAACCTGGGGCGACCGGAGACGGCGAGGACGACGCTCCCCGACGAACTAGGGTTTGCTCCTCTGAGCGGATTAGGGAGGAAAATATCAGAGGTGAGAGAGAGTGAGAGGATGATGATGGGAAGGGGTATTGTAACATCCCAAAACTTTAATCCAAGCTTATCAATATCCAAATCACCAAAATTGGGGTTAACAAAAACTTTTCCAATTAAATTATGAAAGCATTCATGTGTATGTGCATTTAAATAGGAGTTGATTTGAATTGCCATGGTTTTGTGATCCATTGCTTGTAAAATGATTCTTAGGTGAAATAAACATCATCTAAATCATTCCCAAACTTTTCCCAAAGAAAATCAACTCAAAATAAATAAATGAAGTGAATGGTCATTTTGGCCAAAGTAACTATCATGCCTACTTTGAGTGTTCCTAGCACTCATTTCTTAACAGAAATAATTCTGGATCTTTGCACCCCTTACTAGTACACATAATGAGGTACCAATGCCCACTTTGTGATCTGCCAAAAACTTTCAAATACCTTTTTTAAATGACAGTTCAAAATTGAATCTACTTCATATGGGAAGATCCCACTATTTCAAAAACCACTCAAACAAGCTAAATTTTCAAAACCCAAGCACCCACAGAGTCAAGCCTAATACTAGCAAACCCACCAAAAATATTTTCAAAATTCAAAAGTAAAGTTCATGCGGCCATTTCATCAAACACCTTGTGGACGGATTTCAAACAAAACCAAATTCACTATTTTGAATAGTGTTCTGGCTGAATTCTGCGACGAGCAAAATATCCAGCTTGACATTGCGTCAGTCACACATCCACAGGCTAACGGAAAAGTCGAAAGAGCAAATGGTTTAATCCTACAAGGCCTAAAACCGAGACTCCAAGCACCACTACGATGTGCTGTGGGGGCTTGGGCAGAGGAATTACCCTCTGTAATATGGAGTTTACGAACAACTCCAAACAGGTCAACAAGATACACACCTTTCTTCTTGGTCTATGGCGTAGAAGCAGTTCTTCCTAGTGATTTGATTCATACTTCTCCTAGAGTAGCCGCATATATGAAGAGGATGCCGAGATTTCGTAACAAAACGATCTCGACTTAGTCGAAGAAGTTCACGTCATTGCTAAAATGAGATCTACAGCCTATCAGCAGAATTTACGCAAGTATCATAGCCAGAGAGTCTGAAATAGATCGTTCAATAAAGGTGATTTGGTTCTCCGGCTTGTGCAACAAAGAAAGCACAAACTTTCCCCAGTATGGGAAGGGCCCTTTTTAGTTAGTCGAGTATTGCACAATGGATCGTACTACTTAACTGACATGAGGCCAGTCAAAGAAAGACCTGCTACTAAGAAGAGAAAGAGAGCTGGAGGCAGTACAAATCCAGATGAGTTAGACAGACCATGGAATCTTGCTCAGTTACGTCCTTTCATTCTTAGTTTATCCTTCTTTGTAATCATATATATGTACATGTTCCTGAGAAATAAAAGTTTTGGTTTCCTCAAGTTTTTCTGAGAAGTTTTTACCATCTTATTTCCGAATGATCATGTCATAGTCGAAAATCCTAGAATACTTGAAAGTACTTTATGCTCATGTTCGTTCTGGTTTAGATTTCCGATTCTAAAACTGCTACCCTCGGGTATAACTCTAAAGTGTCTAGTCTTTACTTTGGTTATTTGTATGATTGCTGGATGCGGGCATTTTCCGAGTAGTGAATTGTTGGTACTGGAAGCTGGCTTTGTTTCCGAGTTTAAACTGGTTTAGCAATCGAGCTCCGTTGCTCGGCAATGTTTCCGGTAGAAGGTTTAGCCGGCTCACGAAAGGGACGAGGCGGAAGGCCATATAAATGATAAGTATAGACGAAAAAGTACAAGTGCTTATGTAAACACTTCAGACACGCAAAATTTTAAAAAACCAAAAGTGCTGAATAGATCAAAAGCTTAGCACTAGCAAAATTATAGTACTTCATAATTACAGACGCATCATGTTTTTTCAGGATAATACAAATATTTCTTGCAATTTATGATGCAGGAGGAGATGAAAGAGCTGCCGGCTCGCTGGAGACGTTGCCTTGATATCGTTCCGAGATGTCCACATCCGAGGTGGTGCGTTCATCATTGGAAACTTCTGCTGAATCTTCTGGAGGCGGAGGCGGAGTGTCCACGCGGGTGAAGAAAGGGGTCTCGTAGCTGGTAAAATCAGCCACGTGACACCCATATCCGGCGCAGTAGTCCATGATGGCTTGGATGTCTTGCTCCTGGTCGTCTTCATCGACTTTGTAGTACCCTCTGGTCACTTGCCATATTTCCATGTTTCCATGGTGGCTCTTGATTGACAGCATTCTGCGCCGCAGTCCACGCGTAGGACATGTTCCAATCTTGAACAAGCTGCGGCATCTCCTTTGCCTTGTCCCGCATGTGAAAATCCGACATTCTATGCATGTCCGGAATCTTGAGAGCTTCGCTAATGTTCTCAATGGATTGGCAGAAGTCATGAAGCAGGTCACTGACTTGTGTAAGCCGGTGGGTGCGGGGCTCAGCGGAGGTGGAGTCCATCAAGTTCAGAGGACCTATAAACAAAGACAGTTAAAGAAAAATCCGACATTGAAAGAAGTCGAAGAAAATAGACAAGTCAGACAGATGGAACATACCAAAAATGACGTCGTCAATTTTGGTCTTCTCCTCCCGAAGACTCTGGAGTTCAGCCCGGAGTGCCTCGGAAAGATCCCTCTCTCTGCACAACTCATTATTGAGGTCCGAGATTTTTTGATCTTGAGCAGCAATCTTACGATCACGCTCATCAGTATCCATGGAGGAGGATTCAAGGATTTGAGCAATGCTCTTTTCATGATCTTCCTTGAGCTGGTCCAGCTCTTGGCGATGCTCCTTGTTCTCCACCACCAAAGTCTTGAGGTTCTCGGCCTCTTCAATCATGGCGCAGGACTGTTTTACCAGTGCTGTAAGTCAAAAAGAACAACAGTTTAGCAAAATTTCGACTATGAAAACATGAAAGACAAGGTTTGAGTCTCGAAATGTTTACCTTCGGCCTCATCCTTGGCAACGGTTAGCTCAACATTTTTAAGTCGGAGAGCTTTGATCTCTCTCCGCTTATCGCAGACATTCTTCAACAAATCATGGTTATAGGAATATACTTTCTGTAAGTCAGAATACCCAAAGTCAGAAAGCTACTAAAGACTCGGGCTAATATTTTTTCTAATATCAGCATGAGCCTTGGGGGCTACACTAGTTCGTTCTTTGGCATCCTAACGAAGCATAAACCCGGATTATTTATCCTACTTCATGCTTGCGGGCTAGAGGATATGATATGAAATAAAGAAAAAATAGGAGTTGGAATTCCGACTTACATATTGTTCGCGAGTGAGTTTATCCAAACTCGTGTTCACTTCAGTTGCAACCTTCTCAGCGAGAGTTAGAGGGGTCACAGGAGTAGTTGGAAGCTCCCCGGACCTGATACTCTCGTTGCGAAGACGCACTTGTTCAAGAAGATCAGAGTGCTTGATGTCCTATGCTTCTTGTGCTTCTTCTTTGGCAGATAAGTTTGTTTTCTCCAGGCATTGCCTGGCTAGCCGCTGGATCTCTTCAGCAGATTTCCGGGACAGACCAAACTTGGCAAGTCTCGGATTGCTGAGAAGGTTTTCGGCGAAGGTTTATGCTGAGGGATCATTACCCAAAGAGGGTTCACCCTTATCTAAACCTGACTCACCCATGGTGACGTCAGGTTGCGATTCAAGGATCGCAGGCTCCATTGAAGGAGCCGGATCTTCTGCGGCGGCCGGAGAAGGAATGATCACCGGCTTTGCAGAAGGTTGAGGGGCAGGAGTCGGAGGAGCCACGGCAAGAGAAGCTATGGTAAGCTTCATCTGCCGCAGGGGCTTCGAAGAAGTTCCCTTCCCCTTGCCCTTGATGAGATGTTTAGCTCTGAGAATGTAATAAAGGCGGAAACATTACATCTCGGAAGGAAATTCGAGTAAAGTGCGAAGGCGGAAGTTGTGATGGAAAGTTACCTCTTCATGACGGGCACCTCCTTTGTGCAAACAGCCACTGTCGGAGCTTTGCGCTTCTTGAGTGCAACATCCGGCAATGGCACCACTTCTGTCTCCTGAGAAAACTCGAGAGGATATCCTACGAGCGGAGCAAATTACGACTCGGGGAGGTCGGCAAGCTGAAAAGAAGAAAGCATATCAGTATTGCAATGTAACTTAAAGATTGAAACACATAAAAAGGTTTACTGTTAGGAGCTTACCAGCACTACGGGGTTTTCCACCATATGCATATCCAGGGAAATCTCTGGAATCCTCCTCTCGATCCGCTCCCTTACCAACCATTTTATCTGGCTTATGTAGCCTTGCGTGGTGTAGGCTCTGGGGCTGATGTGGAGGGAGTCTTTCTTGGACGACATGATGGAGTGCATTAGTCGGTCTCCGTGGTACTGAAGGGGCTGGATCCGACGTGATACCCAGCATTGGACCAAGTCGGATCCCTTCAGTCCTTTATGTTTGATCAAGTATTCGATCCGCCTCTTAGCGAGGATCAGATCGTCGGTGAGAGCCGGAGCAGCCTCATCCCAAGACGGTTGGACCGTGGCAAGTGAAGCGCAGGGCAAGTGCATACACCATCATCAACAATGAGTTTTACAAGCGCAGCGTTGGAGGAATCTACCAGCACTGCGTGAGCCAAGAAGAAGGAATTCGGCTGCTAGTGGACATTCACCAAGGCAAATGCGGTCACCACGCATCATCACAAGCCATAGTGGCAAAGGCATTCTGCCATGGGTTTTACTAGCCAATGACGCTAGAGAATGCCGAGCAGCTGGTAAAAGCATGTAATGGATGCCAGCAATTCGCCCAGCAGAAACACACTCCATCGTCGGTGCTCAAGACGATCCCCATCACCTAGCCATTTGCCGTCTAGGGCTTGGACATGGTAGGCCCCTACAAAACAGTGCTATCCGGCATGACACACCTACTAGTGGCGGTGGACAAGTTCACCAAGTGGATTGAGGCAAGGCCAATCAAGATGGTCAAGTTCTTCACCGACATCATCATGCATTTTGGCTACCCCAACAACATCATCACTAACAATGGCACAAAATTCACCAAAGGGTCCTTCGCATGCTTCTACGGAGACAAGGGTATCTGCTTGGACCTCGCCTCCATTGTGCACCCCCAGTCCAATGGGAAGTGTGAGCGAGCAAACGGTCTGGTCCTATCCAGAATCAAGCAGAGGCTGATCGAGCCACTGATGAGGGCTGCCAAATGCTGGATAGAAGAGCTTCTGGCTATGCTGTGGAGCCTACGCACTACGCCAAATCACTCCACCGGCTACAAACCATTCTTCCTCGTCTATGGACTAGAGGCGGTCTTGCCAACTGACATCGAGTACGACACACCCCCCAAACTTCTATACACTGAGCAGAAGGCCAAGGAAGAATGTAAAGACATCATCGATCTCCTCAAAGAAGCACGAGAGCTAGCCTTGTACAGGTTCACCATCTACCAGCAGAACCTACGCCGCTACCACGCTAGCTGGATCCGCAACATCTCATTCCAAGAGGGCGATCTAGTCCTAGGGCTGGTACAAGACACCAAGGGGATGCACAAGCTGTCTCCACCTTGGTAGGGGCCATTCATCATCAGACGGGCACTGTAGAACAAGTCATACTACCTCATCGACGCCTACTAGCTGGTAAAGAACAGGATGGACCGCGTCGGCGAGGAAACTGAGCGGCCGTGGAATGCGAACCTGCTTCGCCCATTCTACACCTGACTAAAAGGCGCATGTATCTAACTTTTGTGTAATGAACAAGTTGAGGAGCCTCGACATAGTCTCGGGGACTCCATAATCATTTGGCATTTTCTGCTGCATAACTCGACGTTTTCCGACTGCATTATTTCTAACCCCGAATCCAGTAGTCTCTCCTGGGGACTCGCCGGATGGCCCAGACGGCCGCACATTCTAGAAGATGAAGTAATGTACGTGGAACTAAGGGTTTCCTCTTTCATTCGGACTGTAGACCGCAAGCCGGCTGACAGACACGGCAAGAGCAGAAAACTCGAGTACCCATACATGAAAAGTCCTAAGGAAAACAAAAATGTCTTGACGTTCTGATTGCGCTTGCTCGCTCGAGGCCGATAGTAAAAATCTGAAGTATTATGCAGTACGCCAACTAAGCTAACCCTTTGTTTCCGGCTAACAGCTGGCAAGGGCACAACTCGAACAACCAATGCTCATTTAGAAAAGGACCAAGTTATCAGTTTCACGTGAAACAACAAAGTTTTCAATCAAACGAACAATTGTAGACTCTATTTATCCTATGCATATCTAACTCACAAACTGTTACCTATCTTTCATCTTTATATGAGCCAAAGTACTAGAGCCGGATGTTAACCGCCTCCCAGATGGTAGAAGAGAAGATAAGGAGCTTTGGCCCGGCTGAATCCTCCAGCCGGCCCGAACCTTGGGGACTACACCATGTGGGTGCGCTCGTGCGCCCCCACACAGAAACCTGCAACTAGCAACGATACAAAGGAGCTTCGACCCGGCTGAACTCTCCAGCCAGCCCAAACCTCGGGGACTACACCCTATGGGTGCGCTGACGTTCCCCCACATAGAAACATGCACACAACAAGTGCACCACATAGCAAGTGCAAGTAAAAAGCACAAGACAACACCACAAAGGGAGACAAAGCTACCAACAGAGTTCAATATAGAACAAAAGAAAAGTATTCACAGAAGGTCAAAGCAGTACCACAAAGGACAAGATCCAAAACAAGCACAAAAACACATGGCATTCCAGGGATCAAGCAGAAGGACCAGAGGCATCACCTGGAGCATGGCTACCGGAGGCAACATCGGCGGAGGCAGAGGTTGGCGCAGCCGAGGCATTGGCATCTGCTAAATCCGGGAGTGGGTCAAAGGAGTACGACTCTGCCCCAGATGGGTCACTAAAGTCCCTGTCCAGCTGGACGAAGCTCCCGATCTTGACACCACAGGAGCGGATGTCAGGAACTTTGGCACGAAGCTGGTCGTAGCTGGTCCAGTGCTGGAACCCCTAGAGAGACTTGAAGGTCCATGTCAGGGTACCATGACTTCAGCAGTGCAAGGACCATATCCGTGCCGCCGTGTGCCGCGTAGTCCTGTGCGATATCCATGATGTCAGGAGCAGCGAGAAGCTTCTCAGCCAAGGCCTCCATCGTAGCCGGCGGAGTGGTGTCTGGCCAGACATACGCTTAGATGTCAAGAGCGGCCTCATGCAGCTGCTTGGCCTCCTCGCACGCAACCTCCACCAACTCCTCCGGACAGAGGTCGCGTCTAGCGTCCACTTCGGGGATGCGAGCCAGAGCCTGGTCAGTCGCCTCAGAATACTGAGCTGCACCCGGAAAAGAAGCATTTCTTATACACCAGCTGCAGTAAGCGAAGAACAAGATAACCATAGGAGGAACCACTTACTGATGATGATTTCGGCAATTTGGCATAGCTCAGCCAGCACCGCCTTCTCCTTGGACTGGGCAACCTTCAGTGTCTCCTCTTGCTGGGCGTAGAGTTTCTCAAGATTCTTTAGCGCCTCAGTTTGGGTGTCGGCGACCTTTTTAGCTTGCCCATCCTTGACCTCCATCCGCTTCTGATGCTCCACCAGGTCACCAATTTGGTCCTGGCGAGCCCAGCTGGATTCCTCCAACCGGAGCACCTCCACCTTCAGCCTCTCCACCTCTCGCTCCCTGTCCGCTAGCAGAGCTGTAGAGGGTACCCAATGGTCAACAAGAAATGCGAAAATTCACGCAACTAGGAGGATAGGGCAGATCAAGCAATCTTACATCCCAGGTTCTGCGAGTTCTTGGCAGCTTCATAAAAAGCTTTCTGCAAAAAAGATGCAGCAAAAAAGAGAACAAAGAGGATAGTAGAAAAGAAGGGAAGAAAAAACGGCAATGTCGTCGGATTGATGACAAGTATGCCATGAGGGGGTCCTCGAGGCATGCGGAAGAGAGGGATGTGAGACGTACGGTGTTCTGGGTCGGTGAGCACACAAGTTTACCCAGGTTCGAATACGCCAGCTTTGGACGGATCCTACTCCTGCTAGCAATCCAGTAATACGGCAGAGGCGGTATATGGGTTACAAGGGGTTCGCTTGTGCGAGTTGAGATTGTAGACTATTGTGTTGCCCAAAAGGCTCTCCCTAGGACGGCTTATATAGATATCCGGCCTAGGGTTTATAGGAGAGATCTATCCGGCTATGACTAAGAGTCGGTTACAGAGTACATCTTGAACTACACGTAACACTACGGGCCTATGTCGGTAAGTCTTCTGGGCCTTCCCGTAGCCAAACTGGACTCCGTCTCTTCTCCCTGACTAGGCTGCCTGTGAAGCAAAGCTCTAACCCGAAGTGGGCCACTGTGGTCAGTGAGGAACTGTGAGGATACCCGGAAAGTATATCCCCAACAACAGCCCCCAGAAGTCTCCAAGATCCAAAGTCGGATTCATCATCGTCTAGCTTGATCTTCGGCTTGCAGAATCTTGAAGGGGTTCCTGAAACTTCAAAACAAAAGATACGATCCGGGTCTCAAAAATAAGTCAGACCTATCAGCATGTTATTCTGATTTCTAGCTTGATATTCAAACTAAGCTGTAACTTGGTCCCTGACGTCATCTGACACCAGTCATGGTCAAGTCACGTCACTGACAGACATTTCCTGTCAGCACGACCGTTGGTTGGTCCACCTTTCGCGGAACCGAGGCGCCGTTTCAATGCATGCGTGGAGATCGAGGCGACGTAATCATCGCGCGGAGGTTTCCCTATTCTTTCCACGATGTGTGGCACGGTTGCTATGGCATTTGCACGAATCTTGGCACGGTCAGTGGTATAAGGGGTGAGGATCCTTTCTCCTCATCTTCCTCACATATTCCTCGCACCGTTTCCTTCTCCTCCACTTATCCCACGCACACAGAGCTCCCTTGCCCCCAGAAATTCCCAACGCCGCCCATCCAAGGTCCACGGTGCACCAGGAAAATGGCTTCCACTTCATCTTCTGGTGCAGCAGCGACGTAGCGGCGGTCGCAAAGGAGAGCAATCGCGGGGTTTGGATCCCGTGCGTCCTCGACAACGAGAAGCTCCGCGGCGTCGAAGAAGAAGGGCTCCTCCACGCCGGTGACTGGCGGAGCGGTTTCGGCGAAGCCGTCCCCAACCCTTGCAACAACGAGCGAGTGCACGGCACCCACCTCGACAGAGGTTTCTCCTTTCCTCCCTCAGATTTGTTTTCTGAGGTGATAGATCATTACGGCGTTCAATTTCACCATATCCCCCTGAACTCCATCTTAGAGATGAGCGCCTATGCGTCTTTGTGCGAGGGGTATCTCGGCATTAGGCCGAGGCTCACTCTCTTCCGGTACTATTTCCATGTCTAGAGAAATTCCATCACCGCCGGTAATCCTTATATTACCAGTACGATTAGTCTTTCAGTTAGGCGTGAGCGCGTTTATCCTCGGATTTGAGCTAGCGAGTCGGTCAAACAGTGGTCGGCTACCTTTTTCTATCATAAGGATATTCCCGCTCCTGGCAAAGCTACTGCTTTGCCGGCTTTCGTCGATGGAGCCGGCACGCCCTGAGCATCTTGGGACGAGGCCGCTCCAGCTCTCTGTGACGATCTGATTCTCGCCAAGAGACGGATCGAATACCTGATGAAGCACAAGGGCTTGAAAGGGTCCGACTTAGTCCAATGCTAGGTGGCACGCCGGATCCAGCCTCTCCAGCACCACGGTGACCGACTGATGCATTCCATCACGGCGTCGAAACCAGACTCCCTCTGCATAAGCCCCAAGTCCTTAAATCCACAAGATTATATAAGCCAAATCAAATGGTTAATAAAGGAGCGGATCGAGAGAAAGATTCCAGATTTTTCCCTGGACATGCATACATCGGAAGACCCGGTAGTGCTGGTAAGCTTTAGCCATAAACCCTTTTTATGTGTTTCACCTTTAATTTATTTCGCAACACTGAGATATTATCTTCTTTTCAGCTTGCCGTCCTCCCCGAGTCAGAACTAGCTCCTATCGAGGGATATCCTCCCGAGTTTTCTCAGGAGGAGGAAGTGGTCCCACTTCCGGACGTTGTGCCTAGGAAGCGTAAAGCTCCGACAGTGGCTATCGGCACAAAGGAAGTGCCAGTTGTGAAGAGGTAACTTTCCACACAACTTCCGCCTTTGTACTTTTACTCATGATTTCTTCCAAGATATAATGTTCTTTCTTCTATTACCTTCTCAGAGCTAAACAACTCATCAAGGGCAAGGGGAACGGAACTACTTCAAAGCCCCTGCATCCGACGAAGCTAACTATGGCTTCTCCTGTGGTGGCTCCTCCGACTCCTGCCCCTCAACCTTCTGCAATGCCGGAGATTACTCCATCTCTGATCGTTGCAGAAGATCCAGATCCCTCAATAGAGCCAGCAATCCTTGAATCGCAGACTGACGTCACCATGGGTGACTCAGGTTTAGATAAGGGTGAACCCTCTTTGGGTAATGATCCCTCGGCAGAAGTTTTTACTAACAACCTCCTGAGCAATCCGGGACTTGCCAAATTTGGCTTATCTTGGAAACCTATAGAGGAGATCCAACGGTTGGCTAAGGAATGCCTTGAAAGCCGAACCATTTCTGCCGAAGAAGAAGCACAAGAAGTGGAGGACGTCAAGTACTCCCAACTTCTCGAACAAGTCTGCCTTCCCGACGAGGGGTTAAGAGCTTGTGTACTTCCACCACCTCAAATTATTCCACTCACCCTCGCCGAGAAGGTGACTACTGAAGTGAACATTTGCCTGAGCAAGGTCACACATGAACATCATGTAAGTCGGAATTCCAACTCACGTTTTTCTTTATGGTACTTTATATCATATCCTCTATCCCCCAAGCATGAAGTTGGATAGATAATCCGGGTTTATGCTTCCTTAGGATGCCAAAGAATGAACTAGTGTAGCCCCCAAGGCTCGTGCTGATATTAGTTAAAATATTAGCCCGAGTCGTTAGTAGACTTCTGACTCTAGGTATTCTGACTTACAGAAAGTTAATTCATATAACCAGGAATTGTTGAAGATATCTGTAATAAGCAGAGAGAGATCAAAGTTCTCCGGCTTGAAAATGCTAAGCTTAAAGCTTCCAAGGATGAGGCCGAAGGTAAACTTTCCGAGACTCAAACCTTTTCTTGCTTTTTCATAGTCGAATATTTTTGATGAACTGTTGTTCTTTTGACTTACGGCACGGGTAAAGCAGTCCTGTGCAATGATTGAAGAAGCCGAGAATCTGAAGACCTTGGTGGTGGTAAACAAGGATCTCCGTCGAGAGATAGACCAGCTTAAGACGGGTCATGAGAAGAGCATTTCTCAAGTTCACGAATCCCCCTTCATGGCCACCGTGGAACGTGATCGCGAGATTGCGCTCCAAGAGAAGAAAATCTCGAATCTCTCCGATGACTTGTTCAGAGAGAGGGATATAACCGAAGCACTCCGGGCTGAACTCCAGAGCCTTCGTGAGGAGAAAACCAAAGTCGACGATGTCATCTTTGGTATGCTTCCATATTTCTGACTTGTCTATATTCTTCGACTTTTTTTATGCCGGATTTCTTTAACCATTTTTCTTTATATGCATAGGTCCTCTGAACCTGACAGACTCCACCTCTTCCGAGTCTCGCACCAGCCGGCTTACCCAAGTCGGAGATCTTCTTCATGACTTCCGCCAATCCATTGAGGATATTGGTGAAGTTCTCAAGGTTCCGAATATTCATAGCATGTCCGGCTTTCAGGTGCGGGACAAGGCCAAGGAGATGCCGCAACTCGTCCAGGATTGGAACATGTCCTACGCGCAAACCGCAACGCAAAACACTCTCACCATGGTTATGAGCCACCATGGAAACATGTAAATCTGGCAAGTAACCAGAAGGTACTACAAAGTGGACGAAGACGGCCAGGAGCAAGATATCAAAGCCATCATGGACTCCTGTGCCGGATATGGGTGCCACGTAGCTGATTTGACCAGCTACGACACTCCATTCTTCACCCACATGGACACGCCGCCTCCGCCTTTCGAAGAAACGGCCGAAGTTTCTGGCAATGACCAAACCATATCGGATTTCGACATCTTGGATCGTTATCAAGGTCCGGCTGATGTATCCAGCGAGCCGACAGCTCCTACCTCTCCTCCTGCATCATAAGGCATCAGAAAGAAACATATGTGTTATTCTGAAAACATTAAGGATCTGTAACTGAGTAGTGTAATACTTTTGATAGTGCTAAGTTTTTATCTATTCAGCACTTTTGACTTAAGTTTTTTTGTGTGCCTGAAATGTTTGCATAAGCAATTGTATTTTTTGTCTGTACTAATCGTTTATCTGGCTTTCCGCCTCGTTCCTTTCGTGAGCCGACTAAACTTTCAGTGTGGAAACTTTGCCGAGCAACATAGCTCAATTGCTAAACCAGTTTAAACTCGGAAAAAAAGCCGGCTTCTAGTACCAACAATTCACTACTGAGAAAATACCGACATCCGATAATTAGACAAATAACCAAAGTATAGACTAGAAAATTCAGATTTATATCTGAGGGTAGCAATTTTAGAATCAAAAATCTAAACCAGAACAAGCATGAGCATAAAGTACTTCCAAGTATTTTGGGATTTTTGACGCTGTGACATGATCATTCGGAAATAAGATGGTAAAAACTTCTCAGGAAAACTTGAGGCAACCAAAACTTTTATTTCTCACAGTACATGTACACATATATGATTACAAAGAAGGATAAACTAAGAATAAAAGGGACGTAGCTGAGCAATATTCCACGGTTTGTCTAATTCATCCGGATTTGTACTGCCTCTAGCTCTCTTTCTCTTCTTAATAGCAGGTCTTTCTTTGATTGGCCGCATATCAGTTAGGTAGTATGAACCATTATGTAATACTCGACTAACTAAAAATGGCCCTTCCCATACTGGGGAAAGTTTGTGCTTTCTTTGTTGCACAAGCCGGAGAACCAAATCGCCCTTATTGAAAGACCGGTTTTGACTCTCTGACTATGATACTTGCGTAACTTCTGCTGATAGGCTGTTGATCTCATTTCAGCAACGACGCGAACTTCTTCGACTAAGTCGAGATCATTTTATCGAGAAACCTCGGCATCCTCTTCGATATACGCGGCCACTCTAGGAGAAGTGTGAACCAAATCACTAGGAAAAATGGCTTCTGCGCAATATACCAAGAAGAAAGGTGTGTATCCGGTTGACCTGTTCCGGGTTGTTCGTAAACTCCAAATTACAGAAGGTAATTCCTCTGCCCAAGCCCCCGCAGCACGTCGTAGTGGTGCTTCGAGGCTCGGTTTTAGGCCTTGTAGGATTAAACCATTTTCTCTTTTGACTTGTCCATTAGCCTACAGATGTGCAATTGACGCAATGTCAAGCCGGATATTTTGTTCGTTGCAGAATTCGGCAACTTCTCCCATAGAGAAATTACTCCCGTTGTCCGTGATAATACTATGCGTATAACCATACCGGATTATAACATCCTCGACAAATCTTTTGGCTGTTGCTCCATCACAACTAGTGATGGGTTTAGCCTCAATCCATTTGGTGAATTTATCCACCATTACTAAGAGGTGAGTAAATCCACTTGGAGCCCGTTTGAACGGTCCTACCATGTCAAGCTCCCAGACCGCGAAAGGCCATGTTATAGGTATTGTTCACAGCTGATCAGCCGGAACGTGAGCTTGTTTGGCGTACTTTTGGCAGCCCTTGCACGTCTTGACCAGCCGTTCGGCATCTGCCTTGGCTGTAAGCCAGAAAAAACCGTGTCAAAAAGCTTCTGTCACTAGAGATTTTGCTGCAGCATGGTGACCACACTCGCCTTCGTGGATTTCTCTTAAGATTTCCACTCATTCTTCCAGAGATACGCAGCGCTGAAAGACCCCAGATACACTCCGCTTATAGAGCTCACCACTAACTACAGTATAGGATTTTGCTCGTCGGATTATCTGCCGGCTCAGGACTTCATCTTAGGGTAATTTGTCATCTACCAAATAGTTAAGGTAGGGTTTAGTCAAGCTGGGAATTCCAGCCAGAACTGCTATTAGAGGTGAGTCGGAATCGGTCGGATATTCCTCGTCCACTCCCTTTATTGAGGGAACTTTGAGGTGCTCTAAAAAAGCACCATCCGGGACCTCTTTCCATGTAGAGCGTATTCAAGATAATGCATCTGCTTCCTCATTTTCTGCTCGAGGGATGTGTTGAACCTCAAACCCTTCGAACGATTTAGATAGATCATCCATGACAGCTTTATAAGCTGCCATGTGCTTATTTGCGTTACAAATATCCGATACTTGCTGAGCAACAAGATCCGAATCTCCATAACACATCAAACTTCGGATGCTGATATCCTTAGCAATCTGGATTCCATGCAGCAGTGCTTCATACTCGGAAATATTATTTGTCGCTGTGAAGTGGATGTGCAACATGTATAAAAGTTTATTTCCTTGGGGTGATTTGAGCACCACGCTAGCCCCTGAGCCCCCGCGAGCCTTAGACCCATCAAAATATAGGGTCCCATATTCTTACTAAGGGAGGGTCATATTCTCCTTTGTCTCTGTCCAATCAGTAACAAAGTCAGCAAGGATTTGGGATTTGATTGCTGTCCGAGGTTTATACTCAATATCGAAAGCCGAAAGATCTATGCCCCATTTGGCGACGCGTCCTGTGGTGTCACTATTGTTGATTATATCTATCATGGGAGTTGTGCTCACCACGGTAATTGGATGTTCCTGAAAATAATGTCATAGCTTACGAGATGCTAAGAACACGCCATAAGCCAACTTTGATAGTGCGGATACCGCTGTTTCGATTCTGTTAAGACATCGCTGAGAAAGTAAGTCAGACGTTGCACCAAGTGTTCCTGATTTTTCTCCGGTCTCTCTACTACCATGACGATACTGACAGCTTTATTTTTCGCAGCAAGATAGAGCAACATCGCTTCCTGTGGTTCCGGTGCAGCAAGGATGGGAGCAGATGAGAGTACTGCTTTCAGGTCTTGCAGTGCAGCTTCAGCTTCGTCGGTCCATACAAAATCCTTGGTCTTTTTCAGGAGTTTGTATAATGGTGCGGCTCTTTCACCGAGCCGGCATACAAACCGACTGACTGCGGAAATGCAACCAGTTAGTCTTTGTACGTCCTTCAGGCGAGTTGGCCTGAAAATATTGAGTATAGCCTTGATTTTGTCTTGGTTCACCTCTATGCCTCTTTGATACACGATAAAACCTAACAATTTTCCGGATGGGATTCCAAAGAAGCATTTCTTCGGGTTAAGCATTATGTTGTATTTTCGTAGATTGGCGAATGTTTTCTCCAAGTCGGAAATTAATGTTTCCTTCCTTTTGGACATCACCGCAATATCATCCACATATGCATGTACATTGGGTCCGATTTACTCGTGGAGGAAACACTGCATTGTGCGTTGGTACGTAGCTCCTACGTTCTTCAGCCCAAAGGGCATCGTAACAAAACAGAAGGTTCCGAAGGGGTTATGAATGAGGTTTTGACTTTTTCAGATTCCTTCATCCGGATTAGGTAATAGACAGAATATGCGTTGAGAAAACAAAGAAGTTCCGAGTCTGTCGTAGAATGGATAACTTGATCAATCCTAGGAAGAGCGAACGGATCTTTAGGACAAGCCTTGTTCAAGGCAGTATAATCAACACACATCCTTAAATCAGTGCTGTCCTCTTTAGGGACCATTACAGGATTGGCCGACCACTCAGTGTGGATGACCTCTTCTATGAATCCGGCTAACTCGAGCAGTGCTAGTTCCATAGCTATTGCCTTACGCTTTTCGTCGCCGAAATGTAGTAAGGACTGTTTGACGGGTTTAGCGTTCGGGTTTACGTTGAAAGAGTGCTCGGCAAGTTCCCTAGATACTCCGATCATGTCAGATGGCTGCCATGCGAAGATATCTTGATTAGCTTTGAGGAACTTGACGAGCGCGCTTTCCTATGCGCTATCTAGGCCTACGCCTATGTGGGTCACCTTGGAGGGGTCATCATCCTTCAACGGCGTCTTCTTCGTCTCTTCTGATGCCTCGAACTCCAGATTTGGCTTTGTCACCTCCTTCTTCGTTGCGGGCATCTCGGACGGATCTATGCTCTTCTTGATCTCCTGGTACTCCTAGGCGTGTAACACGGCTTCAGCAAAGGCGGCATTTCCATCGTCACACTCTCGCGCTTTCTTCGGGTCTCCCCTGATAGTGATTACGCCGTTGGGACCTGGAATTTTCACCATATTATAAATGTAACACGGACGAGCCATAAAAGCCCGGTAAGCCGGATGTCCGAATATAGCGTGGTACGCACTCTTGAATGGGACCACTTCGAAGGAAAGTGCTTCCGTCTAATAGTTCTTTGGAGTTCCAAAAGTAACATCCAAAGTGATTTCTCCCAGGAAATTTGCTTGTCTTCCTTGGACAACCCCGTGAAAGATCACAGAGCTGTGGTTCAGCTGGGTCTCCGAGATCTTCATCCGCCGTAGCGTTTCGACATACAGAATGTTAATGCTGCTGCCACCGTCCATGAGAGTCTTGGAGAAACCATAACCATCAATAAGTGGATTGACGATTAAGGCATATTTACCTCGCCTGTGCAACTTAGGTAGATGATCAGCGCGGTCAAAGGTGATTGCCACTTCCGACCAGTCCAGGAATTGAGGGACAACCGGAACTATTGCCTTGAGCTCATGTAGAACTGCTTTCTTGACCTTTGTTGGTTGAGATCCGAGGAAGGTGACGTAAATGTCTTTCTTGGTAGGAAAATTTTTCTTCCCTTCCGGCTTGGGATTTGAAGTACCAGCTTCCTCCATCTCGATGTAAGGACCGGAACTTAACTTCCAGACCCCCCGTGTTTATTCGTCAATCCCAAGATCAATGTTGACGATACAGCGAAATGTATATCATTGCAGACATACAAAAGTAATTTATTACAAAGTCTGGATAACAACTTAGTAAAATGTCTACTGACATTTATTACATCGAGAAAACACAGCAGAAATATAAAACGCATAGTGACTCCATCTCAGCCACGGGCAGTCGATGTAGTCCACGAGGGCTCACTCATCGGCGTCATCATAGTAGTCATAGTCCTCCCCTTCATAGTATTCTGAATTCAACAAAAGTATTGCCATGAGTACATGACGTACTCAACATACCCCTTATGCAAAACCTGATACATCTACATGTGGCTTTATGTGGAGGTCATATGGTTCTTTTGCATAAAAGCCATTTTTATTTGCAACATGGTAATAGTTTTGATACAAGCGGTTTTAGACGAAAACATGTTTATCATCAATGTGGTATTTCTCAATAGTGTGATTGTCCACGACAACTCACATAGTTCATAGACTTCAGGATAAGGATAGGGGCAAAGAGGGAAGTAGCAAGACCCGTATGCCAACAAAGATTCATGTGTCGTCCATGACCGTGGACACGGCTATTCGAATAGTTTAAACTCTATAGAGGTTGTACACTGTTCCCACACGACACAATCCCGTCCTGACGCCCACCAGCGGTCGCTGGTTTAATACACACCAATTGGTGTACCGGCAGAGGGATTGTGGCAAGGTCTTTTAGTTAGATCCCCCAAAGATGTGACGTGCCCACCGGGTATGGCGCACGGAACTAAGAGTACGTCCCCAAACCGGTCCCCCCGTCTGTGCCGAAGGCTCCCCCGCAGGCAGACACCTCATCAGCGGTACGGCGACATCGACACCTAAGGCTGACTAACTTACTTGACCAAGACAGTGCCCATTATAGCATGTGGTTGTACGGTGGTCACAATCTTCAAATCCAAGACTTATTAGGCCCTCATGCGGCATGGACGACGGATTGCTCCCTCCAACTAGTGAAGGGCAGCCAATCGCTCCGTCCTTTGATCCAGCTGTCGCACGCGCCAGTGTTTAGATGGTAAGTTTCACCCAGAGTAGAATAGAGTAGAGGAAGCAACAACGGCTAGCTCAGCGAGCTCAACAAGTTTCAAAAGTATATATGTAACCTAAGGGTCATCCAATTCCTCCAAAGGGGGGGAGACCAAGGATCCTAAATATTATTTAGCATGGCTAAACAATTCTACTCTACAGGATTAATATATAATCTCTACTCAGGATGGTGTATGACGACAGGTGTATCAAGGTATGTGGGTAACCAAAATAGCAGTAATATTTGTAAAACATTAATAACATGCACTTGTAAAACATGGGATAATTATGAAAGGGCATGCCTTCGTTGATGAATCCTTCTTCTTCAATAAGTTGATTATGTCCATGACCAAACTCGTCACTCCCTAATCGTTGTAATGCTAGCAAATGACAACCAAATAAATACTAAGGAAATAAATACCAAGTATAATACAAATCAAAACGAATGTATGATTTGGTCTAGAATAGGATATAAAACAATTTGGTAAGGATCGGAGAAGTGAGTTGTAGAAACTCGGATATGAATCAATCGAATGGATAGATCAAATTCTAGAATGATAAGATAGATTATCTCAACATAATGTTGTGATAAGATATATGAATAGACTCGCTAGGTTTAGACGGCTCGAGGTATATCGGTCGGTCTACCGTTCTCGACTAATAATAACATATTAAGAAAATAATATATATTTGATATTGCCACTATAGGTGGCATAGATATATCATGCAATGCATAATTATACTATATGCTAGCTAGATATACTATCAAACACACACCTGAAATAATAGAAGCATGCGGAAAGCTACTGTACCACACGTGCAATAATTAACAAACTCTAACTAGATTAAACGACCATAACTAAATAAGACGACATGGATATTAACATGGCATTTCGGTAACATATAGTAAGGTTATACTAACGAAAGTAATTACATGCTATCATGCTCACGCAATACGAACACACAACAATAATTCGTGGCATGAACATATCAGTAGCGGTATATTGTATAGCAATATATATTAAGCATGGATTGGAACATAAAACCTTTGATAGGCTATGCACGCATAGCTAACAGCGAATATAATTTAGAAGTAAACATGCATAAACGTAGCATGAAGAGAGATCATATTAACAAATAGGAATGGAGGTAATATGCTATTGGATCACTAGTGAAATTATAAAATAACCTTCTAGGTAATAAATAAATATCTAAATATTATTCTACAACAATAGTAGCGAGGCAAATTCTATCTCTAATCAACAAATCTGAAATGAAAATACAAAGAATAATAGACAGTAGCATGATACGTACACCTGACAAGTTCTAGTCATGCAAATAATTCAAAATGTCTATAGCTAGGTAAATAACAACAGGTATCTAGTCTACTACCTGCTCTGAAAAACATAAAACCTACAGATGATCTAATACGTTGCAGACTAGTGTATGTTCACAAAAAAATAACACTCAACCATATATGCATGCTTTTATAATTATCAAAATATAGCCATCAACTATGAAAACTAATACCACTACACCTGGCACACTTTTAGTGTTGGGCTGGAGTTGATCCGACATGTGCAAGGTATACTACAAGGCTGATGCCATCCAGTGGCATTCAGTTCACCGATAACGTGGTCAACTAAAACGATATCATATAGGAGGTTGTCTAGGAGGTAGGCGAGCTCAAGAAAAGATCATGGATGGAAGGAATTGGCCTAGGATTGCTCACCTTCCTCGGCCTTGAAGATCACAGCCGAAAATCGGCAGACCTTCAGGGTCAAAATTGGAAGGTTGGGGAGTGCTACGCAAGGGGATATCTAGGGTATTTGTAGAGGAGTCCAGGGAATTTCAAATGCCGCGATTACGGTGGAGAGTAAACATCCGCGTTGAGTGAACACGAGTTAATGACGGTAGTTTCTACTACGAGTTGGTTCGTCTGATGGCATGTGTGTGCGTGCGCAAGAAAAATGTGTGACGCTTCGTGTTGTTGGGGTACTCGGCGCGGACTTCACGTGCGGCATGTTGGTCTTAGCGCTATGAACGTGATTCTAGAGCTAAGCAATTCAGTGGTTTACAGAAGAGATTAAGAAAATAATACGAGGAGAGAGAACCATCGGCAACGTGCAGTAGAAGGCTAGCCAATAGGAATTACATGCACGTCATGTGCATGGCATTGCACACAGGTGACTGCGATGGGATTTTACTCAAGTGTGGTGCCAAGTATAGAAGGCATGATTAAGGTCTTTCACAGTGGACCGTTTCTTAGCGCGCTATCATAGGCAGTATCATATTCTACGAAACGGTCTTTACAATAGGCTGTTTCTAAGGGTGTATCTTATGAGTTCATGCATTTAATGATTTAGGGCTCATGCATGCATATGATTAGACTAGCCAATTTTTCTGCCTATGGTTACGTGTAGGAGGTGTAGTTTAGCTAAGATACAACACCACTCTCTTTCATCATTAACAATAGTGCCACATAAGCAAATTTCCTAGGATATAGAGCTAAGATATACCCATTGTGAAAGGCCTAATACTTGGCCTGGCTAACAGTATAGATGGCTGCAAAAACTTTTCTAAGAGTTAGGTTTAGATGAGATGAGACTCAGAGGGATAGAAATGATTTTCACCGTGTGCGACGAATTCTTCTGATAAAGTTTTAGATCGGGCTTCTGTAGATGGAGAACTTCACGATCTGTGGCTATCAAGGTTTTGGTTTCTTGGATCAGTTCTCCTCCTCTGTACAGTACTAATGGTGAAGCAGCTCGGTGTGATGTGGCCGGAGTAGCCGGGAAACTTTGCAGCGTTCGGCGGTGGTCTGAATGAAGCTCCACGAGATTGGATCCTGGGGGCGAGGTACAGGTGCGGGGTGGCGGCAGTGATGGAAAGAAAAGAGAAGGGAAGGCAACTCCACGATTTATAGGAAGAGACGAGGCGGTGGCCAGATGTTTGGGCGAGCTGCCGTTTCAAGTCGTCCATGCACTTCGGCTGGCTGTGCAGGCGTGCGATGCCGGAAGATGAGCAGCGCGACGCTTGGTATGCGGAAGTTGACGTTTCACTTGACTGGTTAGAGTGATGCATCGCTAATAAATAAAAAGAATAGAATAAGAGTCGATGTATAGTACTTGTTACGTGCATGAGAAAGTGACATGAAGGAAAGCACCATGTGCATGTGCGCTGTGTGAATGAAGACCAAGAAGAAACATCGCTTCATCTGGTTGTAGTACTTGGCACGTACACTTCACTCAGTCTACTCACATAGTCAATAGAGAAGAAGAAGAAAAAATTAGGAGGAGAGAGTAGGATGTATACTTATACATATACACGATGTGTTTAGCTCGGCCAGAAAAAACAAGATAGGAGGGAATAGGATGTATATATACACATGGCTAGGCATGCATGGCATCACACGAGTGTGGCTTAGGCCAATAGGATTCGTTTGAACAGAATTAAATAAGAAACAAATTGCCAAGAAATAGAAATTCAAAGGCAGATCCAAATAACAGTACTAAAATTAATTTTGAGAAATTAGTATTTTTATATATCAAAATAATTCCAACTATATTGGAACTGATTTAAGAAAACAAAACAAATTCAAAGGTGCATATTTTAATATGCTATAAAGAAGACAAGAATACAATCCGATTTGAGGAGAATAAAAATATAAAATTTATATTCACGTTGGTATTAATTCATGTTAAAGCCGTTTTGCATTTGAAAATTTTAGTTAAGCCTTAATTATTTAACCGAAATTTTCTAGTCCTCATTTTCAAATGAAAGTTTTCGAAAACTCCAAAAATCGGTCCGTTACAGTCGGAATCTTCCTTGGTCTCTTTATATTTTTCGGGATTTTTCTTTCCCTTTTTCCGCTTAGCCCTGAAGCCAGCGGTATCATCTCTCTTAATGTCGTCATTAAAACGACACTCGGCGTTTGTGTGGGACGAGCCCCCATTGGCGTCTAGGTGATGCACACATGGGGGTATTGGCAATATCGGCCCAAGAGTAGGTTTTGCCAGGTTGCTGGTCTCCTCTACCCTGAACTCTTGACACCCCACGACCGCGTCCGCGGCCACCGCCACGTCCTCCTCGTCCTCTAGACCCGAAAGTAGCAGTGACCACTGTCATTTCCGCGTTGGGCTTTTCTTCCGATGTATTCTTGCACTTCTGAGCTTGCTGCTTTGGTTGTTTTATCGACTGTGGCACAGCTAGGGCGTTCAGTAATCCCTCTGCATCATCGTCAGCATCTACATACTTGCTCGATGTTCCTATCATCTCTCCCATAATCAGTGACTTTGTCACACTTCAAGCGATGACGTAGTAAACCAATTGGGAGACCTGCAATTAAAGCTTCAATCGTAGTTTGGTCATTTACTCCTTCACAGGAGTTCTTGGTGTCGATCCATCGTCCGAGATAATCCCGACAAGTTTCTCCGGCTTTCTGGGTGCAACGTTGTAGGTCTCCGACCGTACAAGGCCTCCGATATGTGCCTTCGAAATTCCGAAAGAACGCACTTTGTATGTCATCCCAGTTGTGTATGGTGTTCTCCGGAAGTATATTAAGCCATGATCGTGCCATATTCTGCAACATGAGTGGGACATATCGGGTTGCGACTAGGCTGTTTCCGCCTTTGGCGATACAACAAGCTTGGAAGAAATCCTGGAGCCAAGTATCTGGCCGAGCTATACCATCATAGGCTTGAATGTGTCTTGAGATAGCGAATCCTTCCGGGAATTTTGTAGCTCTTATGCGTGGTCCGAAGCACTTTGGGCCCACGTATATATCATCATTTTCGTAGCGCCGCGCCTCTATATTAGAGTTAATCATGTGCCTTGCGTCGTTTGTGGATAAAGATCGTCCCGAATGACGGCTGTGGCTGCGGTGCCTTGGAGCCGGAGTTCGGCTTCTGCCACCCCTCCTCCACCACGACGTCCTCCTTGGCCTCCCTAGGAGCCGTTGTGACGGCTTCTTGGTGGAGAGGGTGGGGCAGTTGGATTGTTTCCGGCTGATGGCTGGCCTCCGTCCGGAGCGTCATTATTCTGGTTCTGGGGAGGGTCTTCGTTGCGACGAGCCCCCTGCCGGCTTGTCTCGGCATGGTTTCCGTCGTTCCTTCGTCCGTCACTCCCACCATGGTGGGGCTCAGCTGGACGGTTTGTAGGTCAAGGAGGTGGCCTCCTTTGACGGTCCTCCTCTCGACGTTTCTCATTATCATCTCCCCTACGATCGTTCGACTCTCGTCGGTAGGGTTTTTCGGATACATTGCAGCAATTGCTTATTGCTCGGCAGCTTGAGCGACATTGCGCCAGTCACTTGCAGCTCTGTGATGCTGTCCTGATGATCCGGTTCTTGAGTAGTTGTCTTCCCATCGGTCGAAATGGTGATGTTGTTCCGGAACATGCTGGGGCCTTATATCACTCCAAGCCGTGTCCGTGCGACATTGGTCGGGTTTCGAGACCAGTTTTTCGCTTCCGGATTTCACGGCCCTTTGTTGTTCCAGACCCTTGGTGAGTAGCTTGATGCCCAATCGAACCTGTTCTGGGCCTGGATTATTCGATAGGATATCTCGAGCTGCGACAGTGTTCTGTATCGGTGTTGGATAAACCAGACCTCCTTTGCTGTCGAGACGAGGCATCCCTGGGTCTCCTTCAAAGAGAACCTTGTGTACTTCCGGGAATTGATCGTCACGTACGTGGCGCTTCTGGGTCTTCTGATGCTGCCGAGAGATGTACTTCTCCGTAGTTGCCATGTGTTTCTTTTCCTCCTCGATGTTTTTGGCTTCATCCAGGAGTACTTGACGACGCGCTTCTACGGCCTGGGCCCTTTCATCCAGTTCTTCGGCAGTAAGTTCTGCAGCTGTAGGGATAGGTGTGGTTAATGCAACATCGATGAGTTTACGTGCACCTTCAGTGATGACGTGTCCGTTCACTGACTCTTCTTTGGGCTCGTCTGGGATAAGTGCTCCATCCGGAGTCTTCCTCGTATTCCTCAGCAACCACTTCCTCTGGCGAAAGATCTTTTGGCGGGGTCTTGTTCTTCTTCTTCTTCTTCTTCTTATTTGCCTTCGTGGCAGCGCCGGTAGCAAAGACGGATTTGGGTCCGTTTCCCAGAGTCAAGCTCTGATCGGTACTTTCGGACATCTGGACCTTGGGATTATCTCCGATTTGCATGTCATCCTGCGCTTTGGGAGATTTTTCCCCAGATTCTTCATCCATGGCATCTTCTTCCTCTGCAGCTTTGGAGTTATACTCCTCTTCATACTCTGTGGAGAACTGTCGGAAATCTACCGACGTCATCGAATCATCCGAGGATGTGGGTACGTCAGCGTTTGTTCCGATTGCCTCCAGCACTGAGTCGGTGTTTTCTCCAGCAATGGCAGAGCCGGATCCGGATCCAATGTATCCAACGAAGTGTGACGTGTAGGTCCTGAGGTAGTTGCGGCTTTCCTCGTGGCCTTCCTCGAAGATCCTGATGGTTTCGAGAACCTCATCCACGCTTGCGTCTTGCAGTATCATGCGCCTCAATGTATGCCTCAGGAACGGTTGATCTGTTCCAGCATTGGCAGAGCCTGAACAATGGTTGTTACTGTGCTCCTCCTGGATCTCGACCTCATCAGTCAGATCGATCAGGGATTTGACCTCACTCAGGAGATCCCCTCCAGATTCGACTTGGACCGCAAGATCTGCTTCAGGCTCAGCTTTCTCCACTATCTCCGCGATTGGTACGGGATGGGTGGGATTAGGGGTTTTTGAGATCCGGAACTCTCCCGCCTCTGCGGACAAAGGGGACCCACAAATTTCTTCTGCCTCTATCATCACCGCTATGGTGGGTGGGGCAGGTTCAGCAAAGCCGATGTAAACATTGATCTCGCCAAAAGACATGATGGTGTAGGCAGTCACAGCCTCCTTAGCCGGAATCCAGGTCTCGTCGAGAATGGTGAGAGGGACGTCGTTGGCGTAGAGGATGCGACCGACGGCAATAGTCTCGCCGATTCCGATTCTTGCAGATTCTCCTCGGAACACAGATCCAAAGCTCACTTTCCCCACGATGGGCACCAACTGTCGTCAGATTGATGACAAGTACGCCATGAGGGGGTCCTCGAGGCGTGCGGAAGAGAGGGGTGTGAGACGTATGGTGTTTCGGGTCGGTGAGCACACAAGTTTACCCAGGTTCGAATCCGCCAGGTTTGGACGGATCCTACTCCTGCTAGCAATCAAGTAATACGACAGAGCCAGTATATGGGTTACAAGGGGTTCGCCTGTGCGAGTTGAGATTGTAGACTATTGTGTTGCCCTAAAGGCTCTCCCTAGGACGGCTTATAATGATATCCGGCCTAGGGTTTACATGAGAGATCTATCCGGCTATGACTAAGGGTCGGTTACAGAGTACATCTTGAACTACAAGTAACACTACAGGCCTATGTTGGTAAGTCTTCAGGGCCTTCCCGTAGCTAGACTGGACTCAGTCTCTTCTCCCTGACTGGGTCGCCCGTGAAGCAAAGCTCTAACCCGAAGTGGGCCACCCTGGTTAGTGAGGAACTATGAGGATACCCGGAAAGTATATCCCCAACAGGCAAGGATATACTTACTTAAAGGGAGGCTCCCAGCGCCTTGGCCTCTCCAAGCCCCTACTTCATCACCTTGACCAGGTGGCGGGTGATACATTGCAAATGTATATATAATTTTTGATGTTCCATGCTTAGTTTTATCCACTTTCTTGTGTTTTGTTCCAACTTTGGTGTACTTTTATTATGATTTCTTGGACTAACCTATTAACAAGAGCCACAGTGCTAGCTGCCTGTTTTTTGCTCTTTTTGGTTCTAGGAAAGTCAGAAAATGAATATTCTCAGAATTGGACGGGACAAAAGCCAAAGTGCCTATTTTTCCGGAAGGGATCAAGTGCCAGAATACGAGACGGAGAGGGGCCAGGGGCCGGCCACACCATCTGGCCGCGCGGCCAGGCTTGGCCCGCGCCAGGGGGTGGTCTGGCCGACCCCAGCACCCTCTCGGCCTCTCCTTCCGCCTATAAGTTGCCCTCGGGACGAAAACCCTAGGTACCCGATCAAAAATCCATGAAAGAGTCTGTAGCCGCCGTCGTCTCTGTCCCTAGATCAGAGGGATCTGAAGGTCTTCCCGGCACCCTGCCGGAGAGGGGAATTCACCCTGGAGGCCTTCTTCATCACCATGCAAGCCTCCGGTGTGATGCGTGAGTAGTTCATCCTTGGACTACAGATCCATGTAATAGCTAGATGGCTGGTTCTCCTCCTTTGTGATTTCATGTTTAGATCTTGTGAGCTCCGTTCATGATCAAGATCATCCATTTGTAATTCATACATGTTGTGTTTGCGGGGATCCGATGGATATTGAGATGCTATTTCAGATTGATTATTGATTCTATCATGTCTTTGTTATTTGAGATCTTGCATGCTTTCCGTTGTTAGTAGTTATCTTGGCCAAGTAGATGCTAGCAACTCCAAGAGTTAGTATTTATGCTTGATAGTGGGTTCATGCCTCTGGTAATCTGGGGAAGTGACAGAAATCTCTAAAGTACTAGATGTGCTGTTGCTACTAGGGAGAAAACAACGATCCTTTGTTCATAGAACAATTGTATTGTTTACTTTACACACAGTCCGTAAAGCAATAATCTGTTGCTTGCAACTTAATACTGGAGGGGGTTCGGATGATAACCTAAAGGTGGATTATTAGTCGTAGATGCAGTTGGATGTCGGTCTATGTATTATGTTGTAATGCCCAATCAAGTCTCAGAGGAGTCAAGATGATTAGTATATGCATGTATTGCTTTCTCGGTGTTTGTCAATTGCCCCGCTATAATTTGTTCACCCAACATGTTATCTATCTAAGGAGGGCCACCTCTAATGAACTATGGATCCCGGTCCTTTTTCTTTACATACAATCTACAATCTTTTACTATTTTATGTTTACTTTCTGCAAACTTTTACTCCTTTCAATTCGATATGTTTAATCCTTTGTTTTCCGCAAAAAACGGTGAGATTGACAACCTCATCGCAAGCTGGGGACAAAGTTCTATGGTTGTGTTGTCCAGGTCTCCACGTTGCTACTAGCACCGGTAGTGCGCCCTGCCAAAGCTCAGCTACTAACACCTTTGGGGTGTTTCCTTGCTCCTACTGGTTCGATTAAACCTTGGTTTCATAACTGAGTGAAACTTGTTGTTGTGCTCATCATACCTTCCTCTTGGGGTTCCCAACGAGCTCTACATCAACACCGCCATCAAGCATTTTTCTGGGCGCCATGCATTGAGCCATCAAGCACTTTTCTGGCGCCGTTGCCAGGGAGTCAAGGACATCTTCACAAGGGGAGTCCCTCATAACCAATCTCTTTACTTTGTTGTTTTTGTTTTGCTTAGTTTCTTTTTGCTTTGTTTGCTTGTTTTGTTCTTCAAAAAACACAAAAAAATTAGTTCCTATTGTGAGTTGCCACTATGTCTAGCCTTGCTCCCATCACTATGTCACCCGAGGAAATGATTCTCCCTTTTAAACAAGGAATTGAGGAAAGTTTTAAGGAACCTTGGTCTAGAATCTCTGATCTACATGAAAAGGCTGAGCCTAAAATGATTCAAGGCTTGTTCCTTAGCAGTTTTTACCTTGGGATTGCTGTTTGCTATAGATATGCTTTAGATGCTATTGTGGGAGGAGATTTCCACCAATGTAATGAGGATGATGCCATTAATGCTATAAAGAAATTGATCCTCACTTACACTATGCCTAGCCAAACTGATATTTCTTTCGCAAAAATATTTGCTAGGTTGAACACTCTTGAGGCTAGCACTACTAGCTTAGAAAGTTGCCATAATACGCTTAGGGAGCATCACAATTATGCTCCAATATATTCTGAACCATCAAAGTGCCTCCCTACAGTAAAGATTGAGATAAATACTGAAACTTTTCAAGCCCGCTGCGATATCATGTCTGAATTTTGTCTTATGCCCAAAGATATTTATGAATCTTTGAATCTTTGGGGGCTTACTAAAGGAGGAAAAGAAATATCTCTTGCTAATAATGCTACCTTATTTCCTATTGGAATAGCTGAAGGAGTGTTTACAAAGATCCTTGCGAAAATGATTTCTACTGATTATCTTGTTATTGAATGTGCAGGAAAAGGACAAATTACACTTGGAAGATCCCTATTAGAACTCTTTGGAGCAATAATAGATGTGGGAAAGGGGCCCATGCACCTTTCTTCTCCACCAAACAATCACATTTTCCCAAAGGTTAAGAATAAAAATAAGAGAGGTAAGGGCAAGAAATTTGGTCTTAATGCTTCTTCACTTGAGAACACTTGATTCTTTCTTTGCTTCTCATGCCTAACTTAAAGGCATTAATGAAAAGTACTTGTTGGGAGATAATCCAAGAGTTTTAGTTGAGTCTTGGAAGTTATTACCTCTGTAATAACCTCTCCTTATCCTTTTATTTGCTTTTTGTTCCAAGAGTAACCTCTAATGAGAGTGAAGTAATGATTGGGAAAGTTGTTGTCCCGAAACAGATCTCTGTCCTTCACCATAAAAATTCCTGAGAGAGCTTTGTACGTTGGATTGAGCTGCAATTGTTTTTTCTTCTGCCCCAGGTTGTTATATAACTTTCGTTAGTTCAACACTTTTTGATTTGAGCAACAGAAGGTCTTTGAAATAATTCGTCTTGACCTGCTGGTCTGTTTTGACAGATTTCTGCCATTTTCTGCATTTGCTTCTTGTTAGTTCCTTCTTGAGTTCCTTTAGGGAATTGAGCTTTTTGAGGGAAGTGCTACAGTAGCTAGTCTGCTAATGGCAGTTTATTTAGTGTTAGAGCTGAACCTTAAGACTTATTTATCTTAAAATGCACTAATGTTGCTAATGAGATTGTGTGAAGTTTTGTATGAAGGAAAATTTTCAGGTGTATGGAAGAAATGAGTAATGAGATGAAGGATGGACTAAAGCTCAAGCTTGGGGACGCCACGCGTGTCACCCCAAGAAATATCCAAGATGTACAAGCATCAAAGCTTGGGGATGCCCAAGGCACCCCCTTCTTCATCAATAAAAATTCCAGGTTTCTTCCAAACGCTTCATTTTTATTGTTTCATGCACAATTGTGTTTTTCTTGGAGCGTCTTCTTTTTCATTTTCGTTTTGGTTTTTAGTTTTCTTGGTTTGCTTAGTTTTCTGAATAAGTTGGTTGGACCCCCTCTTTCACACATTGGTTTGCAAATAGTTTGGTTTGGTTTTGGAAGAGAGTAGGAAAGTTCATGCTTATGTGGTAAAAAGAGCTTGTTTTTGACTGTGGCCTATGCTTTGTCATGCCATGCTTGATATCCTTTTGGCTTTATGCTTAGTATTCTTTGTTGTAGCATGACTTGTTATAAATAATTGAGATTGCTTAATGTGCCTTGGATGAACCATGCGTTGTTTTAGCATATTAAAGCATAGTATAGTGGTATTCTCCTTTGATGCTTTATTTGGGTGGACTTGGCACATACTCACACCATGTTATGACTATCTCAAGTCACCATAGCCTTTATGATCCTTTAGTTTTCAACTTGTAGTATCACTTTATGCTTTGATCAATGATGTTTTGTCGCTCTGCATGATTATGGCCATTATTGCTCTCTTAGTTTGTCACTCCCAGTCTTTTGCTAGCCTCCACAACAAAGTATGAGTTCCACTCATGCATCCAACTCCCTAAACCAAGTGATTCGAAAGAGTCCACCATACCTACCTACTAGCTTATGCTATTCCAAGTATATTCATGATTTTGTTTACCTTCCACTTGTTATGAGAAAACTAGCGATTAAAGCTCTCACGAACTTGATGGCACACTTTACTTTATTGCCTCTAATAAACTTGAACCATCGGGTACTTCTTTGTTGCGTATATGCTTGCGCTTTATAAGTTGAAATTAGCAGAACCATGTTTCATGGGGAACGCTTTCAACATTGCACTTGTACTTTGTACCCCGTTGATATCATGTTCTTTTGCTTACGGATCCCGGCGGTGTGAAATAAAAGTGGAACTTCTAAGATCATGGAGTTTGTATGTGTGTTAGAGAAACGCCTGGGCCGCTAGCCTAAGCCATGCCTAATCATGGTGGAAACTTGCAGCATCACCATAATGAGCACTCTATGAAGCATCCTCAATAAAAACCTATGCAAATAGCAAATAAAAAGATCGCTGAGATGCTCATTGTCTGCTTGCCTTGTCATTTTGATTATGGAAAGCTCCTGTATCATGTGCAAGGGGTACCCCATTGGTGGTTCTTAATGATACACATATACTTACAATGACAAGATCTTACTCGTGACTGAAGTTGAGTAGCATGAGGATCGGTCTTCGTAAGTAAGGGGCATGAGATTTCGGTTTATAACTTGTCAAGCATATCCTCTTAGTTGTGTCACTTTAACCTTAATCACCTTCAAGATGCTTATGATAGGGGCAATGAGAGCTGAAAACTACAAGTACCATAATTTTTGGAAGCTCTTTATGAGACTTGAATCCCTACTTCCTTTTACAAAAGGCTTTCCTTCCACCATTATATTGAGTCTCCACCTTCTAACTTTATGCACCTACTTTGAGAGCATAGTGGCCATTCTTAGTTCTATGTGCATTGTCCCAAGACTAGTTGATTGATGCATAACTTGTTATTGCTTGTTTGAAGGTGTCATATGAATTTATATTTGCTACTCTATTGAGGGACAAGCTGAATACTTTTATGCTATGTTTTCTTTATGTGAAACAAACAAACGTCTTGCAAAGCATTGTTATTCATGAATCTTTTATTTGTGCCTTTTCAAGTTGCATCTTAGTTTCTTTGTTTATTGCTAGAACTTTGTCTTTCATGTTATGATTGAAGTACTATGGTCCCAGCTTTGAATGTTTTGCAAATATTTTGATCAAGTCTTTGATGGTGCATGTCACCTCAAAAATTATTTCTTTTTATCACTTACCTACTCGAGGACGAGCATGAGTTAAGCTTGGGGATGTTGATACATTGCAAATGTATCTATAATTTTTGATGTTCTGTGCTTAGTTTTATCCACTTTCTTATGTTTTGTTCCAACTTTGGAGTACTTTTATTATGCTTTCTTGGACTAAACTATTAACAAGAGCCATAGTGCCAGCTGCCTGTTTTCTGCTGTTTTTGGTTCCAGGAAAGTCAGAAAATGAATACTCTCGGAATTGGACGAGACAAAAGCCAAAGTGCCTATTTTTCCGGAAGGGATCAAGTGCCAGAATACGAGACGGAGAGGGGCCAGGGGCCGGCCACACCACCTGGCCGCGCGACCAGGCTTGGCCCGCGCCAGGGGGTGGTCTGGCCGACCCCAGCACCCCCTCGGCCTCTCCTTCCGCCTATAAGTTGCCCTCAGGACGAAAACCCTAGGTACCCGATCAAAAATCCATGAAAGAGTCTGTAGCCGCCGTCGTCTCTGTCCCTAGATCGGAGGGATCTAAAGGTCTTCCCGGCACCCTGCCGGAGAGGGGAATTCACCCTGGAGGCCTTCTTCATCCCCATGCAAGCCTCCGGTGTGATGCGTGAGTAGTTCATCCTTGGACTACGGATCCATGTAATAGCTAGATGGCTGGTTCTCCTCCTTTCTGATTTCATGTTTAGATCTTGTGAGCTCCGTTCATGATCAAGATCATCCATTTGTAATTCATACATGTTGTGTTTGCGGGGATCCGATGGATGTTGAGATGCTATTTCAGATTGATTATTGATTCTATCATGTCTTTGTTATTTGAGATCTTGCATGCTTTCCGTTGTTACTAGCTATCTTGGCCAAGAAGATGCTAGCAACTCCAAGAGTTAGTATTTATGCTCGATAGTGGGTTCATGCCTCTAGTAATCTGGGGAAGTGACAGAAATCTCTAAGGTAGTAGATGTGTTGTTGCTACTAGGGAGAAAACAACGATCCTTTGTTCATAGAACAATTGTATTGTTTACTTTATACGCAGTTCGTAAAGCAATAATCTGTTGCTTGTAACTTAATACTGGAGGGGGTTCGGATGATAACCTGAAGGTGGATTATTAGTCATAGATGCAGTTGGATGGCGGTCTATGTATTATGTTGTAATGCCCAATCAAGTCTCAGAGGAGTCAAGATGATTAGTATATGCATGTATTGCTTTCTCGGTGTTTGTCAATTGCCCCGCTATAATTTGTTCACCCAGCATGTTATCTATCTAAGGAGAGCCACCTCTAGTGAACTATGGATCCCGGTCCTTTTTCTTTACATACAATCTACAATCTTTTACTGTTTTGTGTTTACTTTCTGCAAACTTTTACTCCTTTCCATTCGATATGTTTAATCCTTTGTTTTCCGCAAAACACGTGAGATTGACAACCTCATCACAAGCTGGGGACAAAGTTCTGTGGTTGTGTTGTCCAGGTCTCCACGTTGCTACTAGCACCGGTAGTGCGCCCTGCCAAAGCTCAGCTAGTAACACCTTTGGGGTGTTTCCTTGCTCCTACTGGTTCGATTAAACCTTGGTTTCATAACTAAGGGAAACTTGCTGCTGTGCTCATCATACGTTCCTCTTGGGGTTCCCAACGAGCTCTACATCAACACCGCCATCAAGCATTTTTCTGGGCGCCGTGAATTGAGCCATCGGCGGGCCTGTCCAAGGGCGATGGGCGCCAACTCGGAGAGCTGCGCCAGGACAGAGTTTGGCGGCGGCGTGATCGGAGCTACCCACTAGCTAGTAAGCTGGATGTCGTCGTGCTGCTGGAGGCCACACCCGATGCCTCTAGGGCCCCAGCACGCGCGCAACCAGAGCCAGGAGCCACCTCCCGACTACTGTATCTTGTAGCTAGCCGCGCAGAAGCTTCCAGTGCTGCCTCCACGGGCTCCTCCACTTTATAGGCGGCAGAACACGTCTGAGCCTAGCCCGGGGCTGGCTCCATCCCTTATGTTAGCTGAAGGGGAGGAGCGGTCGTGCCACCTCGCTCGGCCAGCAGCACCTCGGCAAGCTTGGAGGAGACATAAGCCTGGTGCAAGGTCATGGGTGCAGCCGGTGTCACCGACCCCACCGTCTCCACGGCAGCCTCAGCCGGCACTACAACGGAGACTGCAGCCGGTGCAGCAGGCCCTTCAGCCCCAGCCAGGGGAAGGGCAGACACGGTGGCGATGGTCACGGAGCCAGCCAGGGACATCGCCTCGCTGCACGCAAGGTGCAAGGGAACATTAAGCAAAGGGCAAGCCGACATCCACAAGAAAATGGAGCAAGGGCACGTACCCAGCGACACTGGGCGCAGTGGCTGCATTTCTCGGTTGGGGTGGTGCTGGCCGAGGCGGCCCAGTTCCCCCTAGCCGGCGAGGCGGCGGCCTCAGCCGGGTCTGTGTCCACACCATGTGCAGCTGCTCTAGGGTACATGCAGAGTGTCAAGCATAAGGCTAAAGAAGAGCAAAACAGATAAAGGCAAGAAGGGCATCCTCACCGGGTGGGAACTCGGAGCCCTTGTCGGCCCGGCTGGGGAAGTGCTCCGGCTCCTGCGGAGGGTACTTCAGCGGCTTGAAGTTAGCCGAGAAGGAGGGAATCTCGGCGTCCCCATGCCATCCTCCGCTAGCTGTGTCTTAAAGAGCTACTCAACAAGGAGAAAATAAGAAAGAAGAAGAGGTCCCTATGGAAAAGTTCACCTGGGGAAGAAGAAGAACAGAGGATAACCTTCGGCGGCAGCCGGTTGCGGTGGTACGACCGGCATGAGAAGGTCTAGTCCTTCGCTAGTGTCTCCTACGAGATGGTGGTGAGCTACTCTCGAAGGGCCCCGTGCGGCACCTCCAGGCGGGACACCCACGTGGGATCCAGGTAGCCGGATAGGTGGCACATCTTGTGCGACCAATACTGCAGCGGAAGCACATGGCTCGTCATCCAGGACAACTGGATGTCCTGGGCAGTGAGCCGCTCCTTCTCCACCAGCGCCGCCAAGCGGGCGGCCATCCGCTCCATGTTGGCCTGGGCGCCTAGGTTCTGGACGCTCCATGCCTTCCGGGTGGAGGGGATGTTGGCAAAGGCCGGCACCTTGATGAGGTCCACGTCGGAGACATTGCGCATGTAAAAGTACGAGCGCTGCTACATCTTGACGGTGTCGGGGATCTCCAATCGCGGAGTCACCGACGACAGCCGCGGGTGGATGGCACAACAGTCGGTATCCGTCAGGGGGCCGCCCTTCCCCACCACCTAGACGTTGAAGTTTGTCGCGTACGGGCAAACCCCTAGGAAGGCCTCGAAGCAGGCCGCATGGTGCTACAGCTGCGCAATGGCGTTGGCCCCCAGGTGGTGGAGCTGAAGGTCAAATGACACGAGGAGCTCGACGACAAACCTCCTCAGCGGCAGGCCAAATTCATGGGCAAAGTGGGCGAGGAAGACGACGGCTTCCCTAGGCCGGGGTTTAGGCACCTGCTCCCCCTCCGGTGCGAGGCGATGCTTCACCAAGCGCTCCGACGGGATGAATTTGCCCCGCCGGTACTTCTAGACAAGTTCATAGGTGACATACGAGCCACACCAGCCCCTGGCTTGCTCAGGCAGCATATTGTTGGGCATGGTGGCCGCGCTAGAGAATCGCGGTCCCGTCATCACGAAGAGCAAGCGGTAGCACCAGCGACCAAAAAACGGAGGCGCAGAGAAGCAGTGAGGAGGCATAGCGCAAAGGGAAGAAGCAGCGGGCGCATGAAGATGATGAAGTGGGAAAATAACTCTCCCTTGTGCCCCTATTTATCGAGGTAGGGAAAACGTGCCACACGCGTTCCCCTTCACCACGTGGCAGACAACCACCCCGCTCGCCCCCCACGATGCTTCAGTTATGGATCGCGTGCGCCAATGTAACTCCCGCAGAAGATCCAGAAGTCGTTACTGCAGAAGGTGACGCGTGCACACGATCTCCAAGAAACCGCAATGATGAAAACGTGTGCTCGGTTACCAAAATTATCGTGACAGGCCAAGAGGTCAAACTAACGCAATGTTCGCCAGAAGTGGCAGGCGTGGCCAACGTAGTTACTGACGTCATCAACCAGGCGATCCATCTCCCCAGCCGGTTGTGGTAGCCGGTAGATTCAATCGCCGCCCACACTCTGTGGGTGGGCCACCGGTTCTGTAGCCGGTAAACTACAACCGGGGAACAACAAGCATCTCGAGTCAGAAAGAGACAAGCACTACAAAAAAACTTGCGATACTGTCTTCGAGAGCAATAATTTCAAGCATAGCCAATGAGCTCGCAGGAACCTCTCCGCAAGGCGAAGTTCCAACACGCTCGGGGACTAGTGTCGGCGGGATAACCCCTGGGTAGGCCAAGCTAGGCTCAACTGGACGGCTCCAGGGAGACCTAGCCGGATGGCCGCAAGACATAGAACCACAACCGGGTGGACCACTCCATCCGGTCCTCCCCCAAGATTCCCCGGCTGGCCCGTCTAGCCGGGTGACCAGAAGAGTCAGCAGGGTGACCACGTCTACCCGGCCACCTCGAATTCGCTAGCCAAAAGGTATGAAGGGGGTGACGCTCCTTACTGAGCACACCATTGACCAGACAGGCTAGCGCGTCGCCCTGCCGGTGCTACAAGACGAGGGTGCCAAAGCGCTAAGGCTGGGAGCTAACGAGTAAAGCAATAACTGACGAGTAAAGCTCCGGCGGACGAGTAAAGCGCCAAGCTGATGAGTAAAGTGTCGGGTGAGGCGCAAAGCAATGGCGCTGGGACACTGTAGCGATGTCCCCCTATACTTGAGGCTTGATCGGGTCCTAGCCGACTGGCTAAGCCCATTCAACCGGCCCGCTTTGTAAACCCAAAGCCCAAACAGTAAACCCAAGAGGCAACATTGTAACCTACCCCACCACCAGTATATAAGGAGGGGTAGTGCTAGGGTTCTAGGTAGAGACTTCAAGTTACAAGTTAGCCAGATTCCACCATTTTAGTAGTTCATCCTCCTCCAGCTCCCCATAGTAGCTAGGAAAGTAACTCAAGGAGCACTTGTATTGAGCATTCGCTCCCCATATAGTAAATCCTTGCAGGAGTAGGAGTGTTACCTCGATAAGAGGGCTCTGAACCTAGGTACATTCTGTGTTTGCAGTATCTGTGCCCAACCCATTGCGAGTAGCCACCAATAGTATCTTGATTGTCCCCTCTCATGCCATCCCCAATGGCATTGTCGTGTTCCACGCCACAACACTATTGGTGTAATTTAGCTTCTATGAGCAAAATGGGGTGCGGCTGATATGTGTAGGTTTGCTTTTGTATTATTGTACCTTTGTTGTGCAAGTGACAACACATCGAGCTACTTGCGGTGGCCCGCTTTTCTAGTACAAGATGACAAGTTACCTTTCTCCTCTTCCTTGTGCAAGCAACAATTGACGTGGATAACTATATCTATTTGTTTCTTTTCTTACTACCAAGTGGATTAATTTGCTAGCGGCCTCTATCTAGCTTGGCGTATACTAGTGCTTTCTTATTTAATATTGATGGATGAAACAATCCATTGGCTTAATTAACTTGGATGTCTCATAAACAAATCGAGTGTGGCTTTTAAATTGCCTGTTGGTAATCAATACCAATAGAGGAATATTCCAAATGCAAAAGTAGGCTTTAATCCAGGAATTGAACTTGGTTAGTGGGACTATATATTTGCATTGTTGCCTAAGAATAAATGGATCAAAGATTATTGCCGCTGTCTCTTCTCTGATATGGATAATCCAATGTTGCCTACTTTCCCAGATGTATCCATTGATCCATAGTCTATTGCTGCCTTAGATTATGATTGATCCCTCTAGCCAATAATGTGGAAATCAAGACTAGTTCTTGATTTCCCTAAGTTAAGTTCCTATATTGATAATGCCTCATCTTTGATGATACCAACATTTTAACCTTAACCCATATTCCTTTCTTTTCCTCTTTGTTTCCTTTAGATTATTGTAGGAAAAGAAGAATAGGAAGATTTAGAAGATCAAGATTTAGTTTAGTATTTTATTTTGTCATTTTGTAATTTCTATTTCATTTCTTGTAATATTATCTCATTAATTAAGATCTGTAAAATAATATTCTTATTTACTTGTAACAAAAATATTATTCTTTACTCTTAACTGTAATTCATTTTATTCTCTCATTTATTGGAATTTCTACAAGAAAAATAAATAAAGGGTAAAACGTTGACACCTTGAACATTCTTCGTGTGCCGTCGATGCAACAGTCGCCGTTTTCGAGCTGCCATCAACTATAGCCAGAACTCGTAGAAAAAACCTCCTCGACTGCGCACAGTCATCATTTATCTTGGACACTTTATATGGATCAACTGTGGCATCATTGCATTTTGTAACAGGTGATGATGCTGACTGTTGTTCGCACCACCAGGCAGCTATCGCGGTTGGTCATGTTCATCATTGATGATTACGAGAGTGTTAATTTTATTTATTACATTTACATGTTTTACTCGGATGTGTAAAGCATAAATAGCAAAACGTATATTATCACCGGCTTCTCATGAACACTAATAAGCTAGTGTGGTACATCACCAACACGAACCGCGAAAGAATGGCTATGTAGGAGAGAAAAACGCATAAGAAGCAGAAAAATCATACGAAAATATCAAAGCAAATAAACAAGGGAAAACATCGAGTCATAAAAAAACAAAAAAACACTAAAAAGTAAAAAAGGAAAAAGACAAACGAATAAAAGAGCATAGAAAAAGTGGAGGAAGCAAACGATTAAAAATAGCAGAAAAGCTGGAAAGTACATAAAAAGAAACTGTAGGCAAGGACACCAGCGCAAAAGAACCGAAAAAGCGATAAAAAATAAAAATAACAGGAAAAATCATGTTAGAAAAAAAGAATTAACAATAAAAAGAAAAAATATATTTTAAGAAGGCGATTGAAGCAAGGAACACAGAAAAATACTGCGAAATATGATAGGAAAAATAAAGTAAATGCGATAATGATTGAAAACGAAAGAAGAAGGAAAACTCAAAGAAAATAAAAACACCAAAAAACAAACAAGAACAATGAGAAAACAAAATAAAATATTTAAAGAAGGAAGAAAAATGAAGGTATGGGTGCGAGAGTGCAAACTGCGCACAGAAACATAGAAACATTGCTAACCATACTCCGCTGTGCCTAGAGCCACCGATAGTCCAGGAAAGATCACTTGCCAGACAGAGAGGCGTTGACATGACGGTGTACGCAAAGTCGTCGGATGTATGCAGGCAAACGAGCATGCTTAGCGCATCGTTAGCGTTAGCGCCTATACGTAGGATATTCCTAAGCTACTAAGCGTCCGAATACGAAGAGCTATCATCTAGATGGAGTAAACGTCGACAAGTTTTAGTTCACGTTGCCGCTTCGCCTAAAAGCTATACCTAAATTCCTAACAGCCGGAAGGCTCTCCTATTATTGAAATTTACGTCGAAGAGCTCTCGCTTGCAGTGTTGCTCCGCCTAAAAACAACCACACTTGCACCCATAACGCTTCAGATATGGCTATGCCATCATTCGGGTGCTCAAGTCTGGACACCTAAAGGATGACCGCCACTGAAGCTAAGCCGCGGTGAGAATGGAGAAAACTAAAAATGATACGACAGGGGACGAAGAGGTGGATGTTTTAAGGCTGCACAAGCAAGGCATGGGGTAGAGCCGGAGCTTGTCTTACATTCTATGCAGGGGAGATACATTTTCAAGTGCAAGCGGGACCCACCGTACTATATCGCCGCGAGAACGCGTGACAGCCTATATAGTCTACTCTTCCACGACAGATCTCCACCGCAGGAAACCGTGGAAGTCTGCATCATAAGCTACTAACTCGTTCGTTTGCCGCATTGAAATGTGGCAGGCAAGATTCCACACTGCCATGTCGCCACCATCAATGAAAATCCGCGTATGTCTATAGCCTACGCTGCAAGCTCGGACGTAATACGGTCGTGAAAACCCACGTATATTTGTAGCCTACACTGCCAACTCGACTCTCTGCCGTAAAAAAATAAATTTGGCTAGGGTCCACAATGCCACGTTGACGGCAGACGCAATAACCGGCCAACGTCTATAGCCTATGGTCGCAACTCACCTATAGGCCGGCCGCGAAAACCCGTGTAAATCTACGGCCTCCACTGCCAAGTCACCTCTACACCGCCAGAAACCGATTCCAGTCATGCCTTCTGATGCACCACGTCGGCTCTCGGTGGGCCCCTCCACTCGGCGGGTGTGGATGCATGTCGCATCGGTGAATCTTTTCATAAAGTGTATTACTGCACGTGTACGCTGGCAATGGGACCATGGCATGCGTGTGCTCCACTGTCTGGCGATCCAGGGTACGATGGCGAGTTGATGGAAACAAGTCCGTGTGTACCAACTCGTTGGGACTCCCAGTGTAGACTGTTATAGCAAGCATATTTACCTATAAGGATGACTCGAGGGTTTATATCGAACTCGCGGGGAATAGGCTCATAGATTATTCTTCTCCTCCTCTTCAAGCAACCTATAAACCAAAAAAATTGTCTGATGTTCCCAACTCCACCGTGTGGTTTTCAAGAACAAGGTTTCGTATTAGTAATATGAAATATAAATATAAATAAAGTAAAGTAAAACAAGTAAAACTAGGCAAGCAAGATAAAAGCAATAAAATATAGTTGTTTTTAGGTTTTGTGTGTGTGGTTGCAAGTGAATAAAGTATTTTTGTATTTCTGAAATAATAAGTTGAAGAAAATATAAAGTGTGATAATGGTGTTGGAAATGTGTTTCTAATGGTTTAAAATGACCATGGTTCATGGGTTCACTTGTATACTCTCTTTTTAGGTTTTAATGGACACAAACAATTTATCCAAGATATAATATTGGTGGAACTTCAACATGTGTTTGATAAGCATTCATATGGGTATCATATCCTAACATAGATATGATGCAACACATCTCTCTTATACTCCTCAAGAAAGGGAAAACTCCAAGCAATCTTGAATTAAGAATCAATAGAGTATAGCCTTAAGTAATTTGACATGATTTTTCAATCACAAATATGATATCAAGATTATCTAGCTATCACAAGATAATTATAGCACATGAATTCACTTTATCCCTAGTGAGGCAACAAAAATAAAAATAAATACCATAGTAGATCTTAAATTTGTTGTCACTATTCAATCACTACTACCATGCTACTCAATCTAGTACACACTTTTTCCCACACATGCTCTTACGTACAAGTTGGACCAGAACAAGTAGTTAAGAACGGGGTACATGATATGCATCTATCAATACATCTTACACACAATAGGTTCCAATATCATATATCAAATCATAGAATAAAGACCCACCACATAGAAATTACATATATGACCATAATCATGTTGGCCAGCTCATATGGTAGTAGATCTATGAAGAACTAGAGAGCAATAGATCAATCTACTGCCACAAACCCATAGTCCAGAGGTGGACTACTCCCTCTTAATCATGGTGATGATGGTGGAGACTTTGGAGAAGGTAGAAATATCTCCAACGGTGGCTCTGGTGGAGTTTTCCCCTCCAATCTTTGCTGGTTCTGGCTCTGTTTTGGTATTTCAGTGTTGATGCATCGCCTCCTCGAGGAACTCTTGAGGAACCCATTATATAGTAGTTTTTAGGTCATACAGAGGTGATAAAGATCGAAGTGAATCAACGACCGAGGAGGAAAAGGGCCTAGGTGGCGTACCCTCCCTTACTAGGCGTGACACCTAGTCTCTCTTGGGCCTGCTGGTCCATCTAGTGAGGTCTAAGTGCTCTAGGTGCTTCTCTTGATGAAATATTAATGCTCCCGAAACTCCAGCTCCATTTGACTTCGCTTAGGTCCCTGAAAGGTAAAAATACACAAAACACGGTTTTCATGTCCTACAGAGTTATAATCAAAACAAAGGGGATCATTGATAAATCCCCATAAATCAATGTAAAACATGGATATAACATCTTATATGTCTCAAATATGTGGGAATTCATATCAACAAACTACAAAGTTCATGTATGCATTTTACATGCATCAACATCCCCAAGCTTAACCTATGCTCGTCCTCGAGCATGAAGGTGATAAAACTAACATGGGCTTTGGAGTTTGGTGCTTCTTTTCACTAGAAAGTATCACAAAAAGTTAAACAGTTCATTTTTTAGAGAATAACAACAAGCAAAAATAGCATAAAGTGATACTTCTTATAATATCATACCTGACAACACAATGTTTATATTGACTAACACAAATGCATATAGTACCATGTGATAATAGTGCATTATTCACATAGATAAACGTATATATATGTATAGTGGCGGTCCTATGGTCAAAATATTTGTCAAAGGAGGTTGGAGAGTGTATGGCTGGCAAGTAGGGAATATCATATGTGAGACACAAGCTATCTTCCAAACACTATCCATTAAGTTTATGGTTGAAGCATAGTTCATCATTTGTGTTTGGTTCCATTGCTCCTCATTACCTAATTCTGTTTGGCATTCTTGTTTTGGCACTTTTTGCTTATTTCCTATCTTTTCTTTTCATTTCTTTGTCACTTTTTGCTTGTTTTGATTTTTGGGAAGTCCTAGCCTCTTCATACTCACTCTTCTCATCTTTTGACATCATATAAATATTTGGAGGGTTTTCCCTCATCTTAGCGGTGGTACCCCTTCTATGGAGGGTTTTGCCCTCATCTTTGAGTGTATGCATCCTCTTATTGCTTTTTGGGAGGGGTACTTTATGCCCAATGAGTTCATGGTCACCCCACGACTAACATCTTCATGTCACCCATACCCATAATAATAGTAGTGTTTGGAAGATAAATAATGACTCACACATGATAGTATACTTTGGGATATAGCTTGAGCTATTTGGGTAGGTGTTTCGTATATAAATGATCAGTTTGGTTTGCTAAAGAAGGTTGTTTCAACATGGTGGGGCTAGCAATGGTAACCATTTGACCTTCTACATGAATGTAAAGTGCCCATAGTACTAAGTCATTTCTAGAAGACAATATAAGCATTGAGCACCATTTATGTTGAATAGAAGAACTAGCAAAAAAGATAAACTTGTAAATTATCACTCCATAAAGCATATGACGTATTCAACCTAAAGCAATAACATGCATAGTTTTGTTTCCCCCTTTTTCTATTTCAAGCAAGGCATTCAATCAAACATGGCACTCATTCAAACATGGCATTCATTCATGGGATAGTTTATTTCAGTAGCTCTTTTCTAAGCATGAAAAATATCTATCATGGTGGTCCTATTTATTTCCAAGCATATCAAGCAAAACTAAACATAACACTAAGCAAAGATGCTCCAAGTTTTCTATGATCATTCTATGTTGCTCAAAAAACAAAGTTTAGAGGTTTGCAAACCGAGAGTTTTATAGGTCTAGTGGTGTTCCTCCATTCCCTATCAAAAAACTTCAACACAAAACATTCTCCCATTTCTTTTTCAAATGGGTGACATTAGTGGTACAAGATTATGATAATAGCTTCCATATATATTAAAGGAAAATAAATTCCTTAGTAGTATAGCAATCATATAGTTTCCTACACATTCCTAGCATATCAAAAGACTCATGGCAAATCATTTTGGGACCCAAAGGAACTAGTGGGAAGAATCTGTTGTGATTTTTAGTAGCAACAAAACTAATCTATTTCAACCACCTATAGATGTTAGGAATTTTGGCTAATTTTTGTGCATATAGATGATGCAAAGTTGCAACCACAGTGTAAATATGAGATCAATTGGAGTTGCAAACAAATCATGGAATGTTTCTACTAAATAGTGTTGTGCACGAATTTGCTACTCCATGTGTTCTAGCAACTTTCTAGCATCCAAAATGGGTTCTACTTGGTACTTTATTGCTAACCTACAGAAAATACACTAAAAAGTCTCTTTTACAAGAGCAAGCATGCATAAAAATAAATAACTGTGTTGCCTCCCGCAAAGCGCTTTCTTTATAGCCTTATAGCTACACTTATTTATTTGTTTCAAGTGATGTTGAGATCATGTGGTAGCTTGTATCTTGGTGCTACCTCCTTCCTTGGGAAGTGTTCCTTGCATTTGTTATGTAGGAACTGAAACTTCACATTCCCTTCCTTTGAATCAATGACTGCACCTATAGTTCTTAAAAAGGTATTCCAAGAACTATATGACTAGAGGTTTTACTTCCCATGTCCTTTACAACAAAATCAATAGGCACAAAAGTCATAAGTAACCCAACCATTATATCATTTAATTTGCCTTAAGCATGTCTGGTTGAGTCATCAGCAAGCAAAAGATCTATTGAATTTTTTTCATGGTTTTGAGTTATAGTAGACAATATAGATCTTTTGATAACACACAGACACTAGATCCTAGACCTATAATGACATGATGGGTCTCTTTGCCAATAGTGATTAATATCTTGGGGAGACAGGCATCCCCAAGCTTTGGTGGTATCATGGATTCATTATCCTATCTTTCTACATTTTATTTGATGACATAGTTTGCTATATAGGAGCCCAAACCCGATTGATGAACACTAATGGATGGGTCATTAGAAAACTTTTGTAGGATATTGATAAGTTCATACAAGATGCATTTATCAAGGTCTAGTAGAGCTTCTTTTGTTTCACTTAGCATTTTAACTTCTTCTGCTCGTTTTTCATTTGTGATCATTGGTGGCTCAAGCATGGTGGTTTCTTTTCTTCTTTCATAATATCTTCTATCTTTCTTCTTTGTAATTCTCTTCTTCACTTTCCGCAGAAGTTAACAAATCTCTAGCATGTCCTAGGAGACGGATTATAAGGGTTATTTTGGGTTGGACATTCTCAATGAAATAATCTATACTTTTGACATGATATTCAATATATTTCATTTTTCTAATAAGGGTATTGAGACTATTGGGGAAGGTCTTAAGTTTAGTTCTCATATGAAGGCAAGTCTGGTTTACAACATTCTTCTTGGGCATCTCCTTAATGGATTTTTGTAAACTAGATATGGTATCTTCCAAATATACCCTTAATTGCTGAATTTCAAGTTCTTTGTTAGTTTTTCAAGAGTTCCCAAATAAAATTTTCATAACAATATTAGCTTGAACTAGGTTTCCCGTGAAAAATCTACCAATAGTTAAAGAGTCTAGAAAACATTTCCCCCTAGGGTTTGGCCCACCGTAAAATCTTCTAAGTATCATAGATTGTCGTCCAGGACACATTTCCTTCATATCTAATAATCTAAACCATGCTTCCATCAAAGATTCTTTTGGATATTTATCAAAAGTGTTTATTTTGATAGCAGAAGATTCCTTCTTCGAGGCTAACATATTACAAAGTAAAAACATGAATTTTTAGGTTTTTCAAAACAAAGACAAAGTTGATACTAATTTTTATGTGTTTATTGTGTTTTAAAGTAAAACTAAAAAGACTAAAAAAGACAAAGAAAATTACTTTGAAAATCTAAAGGAGAAGGAAAATTTTATAGTGGTGCAACTTCCCCAAGCTTAGGTGTTTGCACAAAGTTGGTGTTGACATCACCAGAAGATGTACTCACTCCAACTTGATGAAGATGTAGTTGTGATGTCCCTCTTGCAATTCCCCAGCAACGACACCATAAATGGTTCTTGATGGCAACAACTCTGTGTGTACCAACTCGTTGGGACTCCAACTATAGAGTGTTGTAGAAGCATCTTTTCCTTACAAGGATGAATCGAGGGTTTATATCAAACTCTCGAGAATTGGCTCCCCTACTCCGCCATGCCGAGAGCTACCAATAGTATAGTAAAGATCACTAGCCGGACACAGAGGCGTCGACACAACGGCATACACAAATTCGTCGGACATACGCAGGAAACAAAGCACTCTTAGCACATTGTTAGCACATATACCGGTATACCTAAGTTACTAAGTGCCCAAATCTGAATAGCTATCCTATCGATGCAGTAAACGTAGACAAGTTTTAGTTCGTGTTGCTACTTCTCCTAAAAGCTATACCTAAATTCCTAATGGCCGAATGGGTTTCCTATCATTTAAATTTATGTCGGCGAGCTCTCGCTTGTAGCACTGCTCCACCTAAAAGCAACCACACTGGCACCCAGAACGAGTCGGATATGGCTATGCCATCATTTGGGTGCTCGAGCCTGGACATCTAAAAGACGATGCGCCATGGAAGCTAAGCCGTGGTGAGGAAGGTTAAAATGGAAAACGATATGAGAAGTGATGAAGAGGTGGATATTATATAGCCGCACAAGAAAGGCATGGGGTAGAGTCGGACCATGGCTTACATTCTATATAGGGGAGATGCATTTTCAAGTGCAAACAGGACCCACCATACTATATTGCCGCGATAATGTGTGGTAGCCTATATACTCTACTCTTCCATGATAGATCTCTACCGCAAGAAACCGTGGATGCCTACATCATAGGCTATCAGCTCGTTTGTCTGTTGTGTAGAAACGTGCCTGACGAGATTCCAGAGTGCCACATTGCCACCATCCATGAAAAGCCTCCTATGTCTATAGCCTACAATGTCAACTTGGCTCTCCGCCATGAAAAAACGAATCTGGCTATGGTCCACAATGCCATGTCGCCGGAGGACGCAATAACCAACCAGCGTCTATAGCCTATGGTCGCAGCTCACCTATAGGTCGGCCGTGCAAACCCATGTAAATCTATAGTCTACACTGCCAAGTCATCCCTACACCGCCAGAAACCGATTCCAGACATGCCTTCTGATGCACCAGGTCGGCTCTTGGCGGCCACCCGGTGGGTGCGGACGCGTGTCGCTCCGATAAATCCTCTCACAAAGCGCATTACTACAGGTGTACTCTGACGACGGGCCCATGGCATGCGTGCAGTCCACCGTCTAGTGATGTAGCGTATAATCACACGTGATATACCTGATTGTGGTCTTGAAACTTTTGCCATATCCCACGATACGACTCGCCTCACGGGATAGAATGGCTCCGTTGCGATGTCCCCGCGTGGCCTTTTGGCCATTCATCCCATGGCCGAAAAGAACCGGGACATGTGGATAGCAGTTTGAGCCTAAACAATCTAGCGTTATTATTTACTCCGATTTTCCTTTTCCATTTAAAAATTTGTAAAAACAATGTAATATTTGTACTATTGTAATAAAATTATTCTTTTCTACTGTTCTTTGTTTTATTATTTACTCATATTACTTATTCAATAAATATTGCAAAATACTTTTGTGACTAATAATTGTAAATAATATTTGTTTCTTATTCTGATTTATTTTTTACCTCACACCTTTGTATTATTCAGTAATATGGAAGTGTAACACCTATTCTTTTGGAAACCTAATTCTAATTGAAATTCATATTTGAATTAAATTCAAATAGCCCCCCCCCAAATAACAGTTTTTCACAAAGGTCATGTCGAAATCCATTGCACTCATGTCAATTACTTAACCCTATTCATCAACATAAGAGAGATCTTGATCCCTTTTCTTAATTCATTCAAAGCATCAAAATAATCTCGAATTTTCTAATGCATGAATGCAATGCACACATCTGTGGTCCCTTATTCTCTGACCTAATACTGTGGGATGTTATAGTCTCTCCCCCTTAAACTAAACTTTTTCCCTGAAGTACGAGTTCTCTTACATTTCGGAATGTAGGACTAGCCTCTATAAATCATGACAGTTTTCAAAATCAATGATAATCTTAATTGAAGATAATTGGTGTATCCTTCATCCAGGTCTTTCCTTGAATCATCTCCTGACTTGACAATAGCCAACTATTAGTCCCATTTGACACTTTGGTTCTTTTTAATTCCATCCACTCCTGAGTATGTCTTTCGAAAGATTCTTAGATCAAGACATCTTTTACTGTTTGTTAGTCTTACTAGTATCCCTAACCAGACTTGCTTTCTTAGTCATCAACCCTTTATTTGGGAAGTATTTGGGATTTAGGAAGTCTCACTAAGATAAGGTTTTGTATTTGTCTTCAGCCAACTATAGTGATGGTACTAATAATAATTTACTATGCACACCTAGTCCTTATTGCTTACTCACTAAGAATGCTTTGGACTCATCAATTCCAAAACGATTGTAGTTTCCTATTCCTCCTTATAGGTCTATTTTGGTACTCTATATTAAAATTTAAGAATAATACAACTCTTGGTTATCTACTATCTGGTCTTCCCAAGGTTAAACTACTTTATCTCCTTCGAATTTTAGCCTAACTAAAATTTAGTAGGTTTCTTGACAACTCCTTCATTACTTCTCTAACTTCCTTGTATTCCTTAACTGAACATCTATCTCTTACTATCTTTAAGTATAAACCTCGATTTCCATAATATCATGCTTCCGAGAGTCCCATTTTAGGGTGACTACATTTAACCTTATGAAAATAAGGTCTATCCGTATCTTAGTTTAGGATTTCTACTCAACTTTATTCAAAATATCAAATCTCGATACTTTCACTTCACTGTTCACTCTTCCCCTTAGGGATTTCTAATAATATCTAACTCTGGATTTCCATGGTAATTGCATTGTTCTATATATACCTTACATTTGCACTTCTATATTATATTACGAAGGAAATCTGCGGTGTACCCACACACTTGTGGATATCCGAGGTGAATTCTACAAACAACTATTCATGTATAAAGTTCATTCACTTCTTATAGATGTAAACATCTTATCTAAGGGGTCTTTAAAACAGATAACCACATGGCTTACCCATCAGTATTTATCATAGTATTGACTTTAAGACATCCATACTTCAGCAAATCCAACTTCCCAAAGAGTTATAGAAGATGGTTGCTTCTATTTAGTACTTTGTTCTATCTATCCTAACATAGGCCAAGCTTTATGATCTTTAAGTCATACATAGATGACCTGGTTAACTAAACCAAGAAAATACCTACTACGAATCATCTTGGTGTGTGATGACTATGGATCGTCCTATAAGTTTTCAACTTACTCTTGGTATCGTCTTTGAGATTTTAGAGCTTGAATACCATTATTTTTCCAATACTCATTGTTTACACCATTTCATGATATTTCCATGAACCTAGGTATTACTACTTCATCAACTCCACAGTAATAACACCTACTTCGAGTGAACCTCAGTTCATCTCTTTATATTGCTCCATACTTTTTCAGCATGAATCTTCCTTCTTATTGCTGACTAATAATAACTTGGAATTGATCATTCCTTCAAAGTAGCGTTGATACTCCTTATACTTGGCTTCATTCTTCATGCAAGTCTTAATCGTGTCCTTTGGAACTCGTCACTACCGTAAACCATTTTCTTTCCTATCTAGGTCTATAACATCAAGCAATATCTTGTTGATGCAACAAGCATTTGCACACCAAGCTAAAATTCATGTACAGATCTAGTTAATTAAGAAAATCCAAGAAAAACCAAGAAATCCAAATATTGCGTGTATCACCCACATCATCATAATCCTGAAATATAATAGTTGAGTAAAACATCTCTAAAATTTATGCTTAGATGTGTAGTATATAACACCTCCTACTATAGGTTTACTTCGTGATACATAGAACATATAGGTCATACTACTCTTTGTATCTATTTTTTTACCCCAATTGCTCAATTGCAGCTGGATAGTTTTGAGCAAATTGGTATCCAAGTAGTTTCGACTAACTTATTTCCTCCCTTTTGGGACTACTAACTATGAACTACTTTCCATTCTATTGAATACTAACCTCACATAATCTCTCTAGAGGACTAACCAGATTGACTTTGATTCCTCTAGACTAAATATTATTGGACCTATATGACTTCTATAACTTCCATCATGGTACTAAACTGTCCTTTCATACTTCACCTTCGAAGTTATTTACTAGATAACTACCATAATTACACATCTATCATGGTTCAAGATCTAATCTCACCATGATCTTGTTATAATTTACCTATTTATCATGGTTTTGGATCTAAACTCACCATGATTACCTTTCTTCTTATCATACTATCATAGACTCTTAACAAAATTCCACTCCATCATGTGAGATTCTCAAGTGAATCTATCATAATCTATTTCCCATTTCAACTGTATAAGCTCTAATGGTCTTCATTATGACTCCATAGGATCTACCATTATTAACTACTAATGGAACTTCCACTACCTTGCATGGACTCTCTTTATATGACTACACCACTACTACTTCTTTATGGGATAACCTTAATTGGGTCATAATATACTTTGGTACATTAACTCACCTAAGGTATCTTTATGGTGTTATACATACTTAGAAAGACACTAGAGTACGACTTTCTCTAAAGAAAGATAGATAAGTAAATATGCCTAAGAACGATGAACAAAGCTTCCTACTTAAGTGTGACAAAGTTATCCTAAAGTGGATATTCATCACAAGTTATAAGAATATATGGTTTAGATAAGATGGCTTCCTATTGTCACTACCCAACCTACAGATCTCATAAAAGGATTTTAATCCTAAGGTCAAATAATTTGCTCTAATACTAGCTGCGGAGACCCGGCATACCATTGCATGGTGTAGTATGCAAGTCGTTGAAATAACCAATGAAACACCATTCCACCAATATTACATCCCTCAGAGTGGTACGACAGAAACATCGCGGGTCAAAGGTATGACTATATATTACAACTCAAAGCTTGACAAAAGATCTAGAGAGACTCTTAAGTATAGAGAGGAAGAAAATTATTTCAAAGGAGAACAAGAAATAACAACTCATAACTATACTACGAATAAGACTACTATTAAGACTATCAGGATTGCGATTGCTACTACAACAATGCTCTACAGAAATTGGTCCTATGAGCTAGAGATTAGATTTCTATCTATTTTGGAACTTCGTTTCCGCTTCAGCAGATGTAGATTTTGACTCCATTAGCTTCAACAAAGAACTTTAGCTTCTTGTGGCGATCCTTCTGGGCATCATTTGAGGCCGACGACATCTTCAGTGGCTTTAGAATCTAGCAAGGGTTTAGAAGGTACGGCTGAGTACAAGCATACTCAACAATTTCATTAAAGAGGATTGTTTGATGCACCATCTACATCCACAAACCATAGGTCATAGGCTATGTAGATTTTCATAAGAATTTCTTCGAAGGATGCTTTTATTTCGAAAAACTATGTCAGTCAGCCTTCACAAGTTGATTAGAACTTCATGGAGTTCCTTTCCTGCAGCGTTCGAAGCTTCTTCCCGAAACAAGGAGTAACCTGTCACACTTTTTTATACTTTGCATAGGTGCGTTGCTTTACCCATGAGAGATCGTTATCCATGTTGCACATACGAGTCATGAGCTTGGCCACACTTCATTGGTATGGGGCTCGGTATAAGGACCCAAGCCGATCATTGCCCTTCTCTGCATCCCTGTATGCGCACCCTTTTGTACGCCTAGACCTTGAAGTAGACTTCTCGTGCTAATGTGGATTTACTTCAGTTTGACACGTACAATCCATCGTAAATGCTAGAAATACTGTAGGATGTTGTGGGATCCCACCCTTCTGCTGCATATCCTCTTTGAATTATGAGCATGGTCTGAGGATTACAACCACCACTTGCACATCCATCAGCATCCAAAAGGAAGAAGAACCATTTGACTTCCCCAGAGCTATATAGATCTCATGGTTAACACGTAATATACGAAACAAAATTACTGGTGATATTAAATCCTAGGTGATACTTTCTATGCAAATGGAACCTCCACCAACCACGTATATCATACCCTGGTTCCATTTGCCTGCCATATTAGGTTACCACTACACGTGTCAAGAACCAACTAGTCATGTTATGAAAATAGTGTTTTCTTCCATCCTTTTCGAAATGCAGGTGTTAACAATAGTAGATTGCAAATACTTGATAGAAAATAACTACATGACATGAGAAAGTATGAACTTGCCTTTTTGACTACAAGATTATGAAACCAAGGTCTTCAAGTCAATATAAACTCCAAATATGAAAACACCATCATTGGTCTGGTAAGGACTAATGTTTAAAGAAGCAATATGTTGTTATGCATAAGTAGTGCTATGCATTTTGATAAACCAAAGCAAACGCTAATAATGTGTGTGGGTTAAGTTTGGTTGATTTCTTAAGTATTTTGTTTGCTTTGAAGTTTACTTTACAAACCAAAAGTATATTCTAAAACTTTTGAGAGTAACACACAGTATATAAATGTAAAAGACAATAATTATGGATGTTCAATATTGCTTGATATTAACTCTTTAGAAATGGTCATGTTTGAAGTTTAATGAGACTTACAAGAAATAATGATGTTTTTGTTTGAAAGTGGCAAATAGAACAACTTTCAAAGAAAATGGTAATTATACTAAGTTAATTAATACTTTAGATTATTAGAATATAAATATTGACATTAGTAGAGTCCTAATGATGTGAGGCTAATATTATTCTTGTTGAATGACTAACGGACCAAAGTTAATTATAAATATATAAATGAATTTAAGACATAGTGTTTCTATCACATTACCAAGTTATAGGGTTTTCCTAAGCATGATCAAGGATGTGAGATCATTCACTCGCAATGTAAGTGAATGATGAGTTCAAGACTTGGTTTGTTATTATAATTTCATAGACAAGGTTAAATTTATTAATGGTTGCAATTGTATGTCTTCACTAGTTTGTTTATAATTTTAAGTATTGAGAATAGATATTATTTCTTAAATAAAATAACTTCATTAAGGTTTCCTAATTGACTTAGTTTTAAAGAAACAATATGTAACACCCTCGAATCGGCCTATGCAGGTTTCAGCGATTCTCGCCAAATCCGCATAGAAATGATCCAAGGATCCCCACCAGGTACTTGTGTGCGGGTGGAAAACGAAGTAATATCATTACACAATAGTTCACGATGAAACCCACAGAACATATATATACAACAACGACTCCATGAGTCAAGAATACATATATACAATACAAAGATCCAATTCAGCTTGAAAACGATACAACATCCGAGTATGCATAAGATGCAAATTGGGCTAAGAGCCCTAAAGAATAATCAATGGTATCCATAACCCTACCCCGACCAAGCTAGAAGGGTAACCCTGCTAACAACATCGAACTTATACCTGTCAAAGCAAAAGGGGTGCCAGCAAAGGACAAAGGGAAAGGGAGTGGTTAGTAGCGAGGCTAGTACACGACGAGTCTTAGAATTCAAGGGCTCTCGCCTACATAGGTATGGTGGACTGAAGAAGCAATGAAGCATGTACTCCACAACCTATAGAGACTCTATATGACCGTCGGCTATCAGAGAGGGATAAGATAGACCTATTCGGAACCAACCTGATACTAACACCAAACATACCCATCCTGGTACTTCCCCCTCTAGACCAAACGAGGAATTCATGCCGAGGAAACTCACACAATTGGCAGTTTTATTCATTCATTCCATTATAGTTGAAGCACTTACTAGTCAGATATAGATGACATAAGATGTTCCAATATCACAAGCTGTTGGAACTTTTAATTAACCATTCCATTATAGTTGCAATAATTACTAGGCACTTATAGGTAGCATGAGACACCCCAATTCCATCAGTTATTGTCACTTTTATTATCCATTCCATTGTAGTGGAGATGATTACTAGTCATGCCAAAGTCAAATTAATAACACTACTTTAGTTATAGTTATCTATGATCGAGAAACTGTGCTCCAAGTTGACCATAACCACGGACATGGCTTTAAGAAAGATTGACCCTACAGGGGTGCACAAATAGCAACACATGCATGATCAACCTCGAGAAGAACCAAATAAAAAGTGACGAGGCCTCAAGACAAAGCATTCATAGGATTCAAAATTATTTTAGGGGGCCACCCCACTAAGCTACCGGCAATGAAGTCGGCCGGCTCCGTGACGGACCTAGGGTGTGTGGCGAAGGCTATAAACGACCAGGAACCCAAAAATGTGACTGGGCTTGTCGATACAGCGGAAGCGTGGCACAGGGTTCCTAATCAGTATAGGCACGCCACGCGTAATAGTAAATAAAGCAATAAAGCATGGCATAAGTACATGATAGTAATAAAGCCCCAAACTAGTTTGTGGCCCCGAAAAATAAAATGTGAATCAAGCTCGGGCTAAGGGGATACATGGTCCCACATGCGGATAGTGCGATATTCAAGGAACATGGATGAAGTACTTGGGTCCTATGGGACAAGTGAGCTACACTAGTTATATCTATTCCCAGCATTTTACTTATCAAGTTGTAATTAATGACATGATCATTTCCACCAGTAAACATGTGCCAACCTCCCAACAATGATGGAACAACAACGATGTGAAGCAGCACCTGAGCAAGCAACTATGACACGCAAGACCGAGTGTCTATCAAACAACAAGAAATAGGATGTGTCCAAGGTAATATAGAGGCTGCAAGGAATATAAATGGTGCACAGAAACTAAAGCATCACAACATGGATAGCAATAGATCAACAGGAGGAAGTAAAGACTATAAATGCAAAACAAGTAGAAAGGAGAGAATGCTCGCCTGGAAAACATAACCGAAGATACATCCGAAAATGGGGCAAAGCTCGCATCAACTCAACGTCCTAATCTATGCAGAAGCAAAGCACTAAAAGAAATACTGGATGCATTATTTATTACCACAGTAGAAGACCAGGCATGTTTATGATATGATGCATGACATGGAAAAGATGCGACGCAACTAGGCAATATTAAGAAGAATCGAAGTCCCAACAATTAAATAGAAGGTTCAAGTTATTTAGGTACCCCACAATTTAAACGTTATATGAACAAGGCAAAACATGGCACCGGTTCGCTACACAAATTTAAATGGAGCCAATTTAAGACTAGATTAGCCCACGTATGTGATCCATATATAATATTAGGTGAGTCTACAAAATACCCCTAAACAAATGAACATGTATGCGATCATGAACCATTTAAATCCAATAAGATAGATGCCATTTACTGAAAATAGGGGTCTCGGAAAAGGGGATCACACATTAGGGTTTGATGATCTTGGTTCCGAGGGTTTCGGGTTCGATCTTCGGGGTTCCTTGTTGGAGGTCTCGGAGTCCGGGAGGGAGAACATGGCGTGCTATGATGGAGAACTTGAGGTTCCGTGATCGGGGTGTTCCGGTTTGGTCTTTGGATCTGCTCTCGAGATTCCATGAAGTAGGTCTTGGCTGTTTTGACTTCATTTTTCGGTGCCGGACTCGGGTTTGGGTCGGTACCGGTGGTCTTCGGATGCACTTATACTTGATGCAAAGATCTTGATAGTCGATGAGGATCTTGTTAGAGGTTCAAGTAGTGTGAGTGTAGGTCTCTAACATGGTCCTGATACGAAAAACACACAAGCATACACACCACCTAAGGTGCAGCTAGGCAAAATGATGGAAGGTTGTCTGCAAATGCCTCCTTGCAGGCTAGGCTCGACTTGGAAGCACTAACACTGGGGATGGCCGGTATAGAGAGATCGAACATGCGGCCGGGGATGGGGTCAGCGAGATCTACAGAGGGAAAGACCGCGCGGCACAAGGACGATGAGGAAGAGGGGCTTGGTGGGTGGCCCGGCGTCCAACGCACAAGGCGTTGCAGGGCCAACAAGGAGCTTACTACTACGAAAACGATTATAGGTAGATTTTAATTATGTGGCGCATATGCAAAAAATGCTCCACTAAAATTAATTTTGTGGTGCATGTAGCAAATGCGTCACAGAATTCCTGCAATTCTGTGGCGCATATGGATATATGCGCCACAGAAAGTGAGAATTCTGTGGCGCATATAGCCACATGTGCCACAGAATTCCTATGGGCCCATGTGGGCCTGGCCCCAGCACATGGGCAGGCCAGAATTCTGTGGCGCATATGGATATATGCACCACAGAATGTCAAAATTCTGTGGCGCATATAGCATATGCGCCACAAAATTCTCACTTTCTGTGGCGCATGTAGCTATATGCGCCACAGAATTTTGACATTCTGTGGAGCATTTTCCATATGCACCACAGAATGTGCGAAACAGATCTACAAAAGGTGGCAGCCCCCCTTTCCCTTGTTCCCACCACCTCCAACTAGCTAGCTCATCCCCCTCCTCCCTCCCACTCCATTTTGCTCATACTCACCTCCATTGTTGATAGCTAGACCTACTTTGGTTCATGTACTTGTGAGGGGAAGCTACTCCTACTTGTAAAGGTAGTAAACCACTCATACTTTCCTCCTCCACACATCCCATACCCCCTCTTGCTACACTATGCATACGGAGTTTGTAGATTTGTGAGGCGTGTGTGCATGGGTACTTGTGTGATGCAAGTTTTCTGTGGCCGGTGGGCCTTGGCGCGGTGTGTATGGATGTTTTGTAGGTGAAGATGGTCCCGTGGACGGTGTGTGATGGCGAGAGATGATGTTCCTTTGCTTTGTGTTGTGCTTGAATACATGTTGCTTGTGGAGGGAGGTTGTGTTGTGCTTGAATGCATGTTGCCGGCGCCGGGTGCATGGAGGTTTGTCGAAATGTTGATTCACGTCCATTTCGGCAAATTTCTGCACTAGTCATACGTCGGTCATGCCGAAATTTCCCGGCGATCATGCATGCATGTATGTGTGCGTGTCGTGTGTGTGCATGGTTCTAACATACTCTCTTTAATTTGGTCCACGTTCGCACGCAGGCGACCATGGTCATCCATATGAGCGAACGCTGGGTGGTTAGATACAAGGCTGATGCGGTAGCCGACATGGTTCGAAACAACATGACCAAGATAAGATGTCCGTGCCGAACGTGCAAACACCGGAAGTGGATCAACCCTGATTCCGGACAACTGGAGTCTCACCTGTTGACGCGCGGTTTCATGCCTGGCTTCTTAGTGAATGAGGAGCCGCCGGTAGATGGCGGTGGCCATGATTAAGAAGAGGCCGGGGGCAGGGGAGAAGACGAAGGGTCTCTTGGACATGGTCATCATGATGAAGGAGATGCCGACGAACATGATCATCATGAAGAAGGAGATGCCGGCAGACATGATCATCATGAAGGAGATGATGCGGGAGCAGATGGTGGTGGTGGCGGCGGAGAAGACGGGAGCACGGACACGCCGCTAACTTCAGCCTTGCGGGACCCTCATCTTGAAGAAATACTCCTCAAGCAGACGGCCAACACGAGAGCTGCAGCTAGAGAGAAAGCCAAGGTGACACAGATGGAGGTAGACGGGAGGACTCCATTGTATCCTGGGTGCTGGCCCGAGGATACACGCTTGAGTGTAACGCTGAAGGCTCTGGAGATGAAGGCGGAGCACAAATGGACCGACACTAGCTTTAACGCTCACATGAAATTCTGGCACGCTCGTCTTCCCAAGGACAACACATTGCCAACAAGTATCGAGGAGGCGAGGAAAGTAGTTTACCCACTAGACCTACCGTACGTGAAGTACGACACATGCATTAACAACCGCGCACTTTACCAGAACGAGTACAAGGATAGAACCACATGCCCGGTGTGCGGCCAGGGATGGTATAAGAGAGGGAACAAGAAAGTTCCTCGAAAAGTGGTGTGGTACTTTCCTATCACTTCCCATCTGTAGCGGTATTTCGTAGACCCTAAGGAAGCTGAGCTTATGCAATGGCACGCCAAGAGGGAGAAGCCGGAAGATGATCCGGAGAAGGGCAAGATCCTGACACACCCCGCGGATGCTAGCCAGTGGAATGCCCTGGACATCGAATTCCAAGATGAGTTCGGGCTCGATCCAAGGAACGTTAGGCTGGGCATGAGCACCGACGGACTCAATCCCTTTGGCAACCAGAGTAGCACGCGCAGCACCTGGCCCGTGTTTGTATGGCCGTACAACCTCCCCCCTGGTTGTGCACGAAGCAGCGGTACGTACACATGAGTATCCTTATCTAGGGGCCAAAACAACAGGGTGTCGACATGCATCTGTTTCTCGGGCTCCTGAAAGAGGAGTTAGCGACGTTGTGGGAGACGCCAGCACGTACGTGGGATGCCTACACTGGAGATTATTTCGACCTGAGAGCTGCGTTGCTCACGACAGTGCATGACTATCCTGGTTACGGATATGTAGGGCGTCAGTTGAACCACGGATTCTGTGCATGTGTGAGGTGCATGGATAAGACCCCGCATCTGTAGCTACTGAGGGATCCCGGGTCTTCGAAAACCGTGTTCCAAAGGACTCAAATGTGGCTCCGCAAGGATCACCCGTGGAGAAAACGCGGAGACCTGTTCAATGGAAAAGATGAGCTCGATAATGCCCCACGTCGACCGTTGAGCGGCGAAGAAATCAAGGAGCTTCTGGACAATTGGGAAGAGTGCCCTGTGCCAGGAAAGAAGCGGCCGAGGGAACAGCCATCACCGCTGCATGGAGTATGGAAGGCGAGGTCCGTTTTCTGGGACCTTCCTTACTGGAAGGTCCTCCACACGCCCCATAGCCTCGATATGATGCACATCATGAAGAACGTTACCGAGAGCCTTCTCGGCACTCTGATGAACATGCCGGATAGGACCAAGGATGTGCCGAAAGCAAGAAGCGACCTAAAATTTCTTGGCATTAAGAAGGAACTTCAGTACCCCGATAGTGACGATGCCGATGATGACAATGAACAGACGGAAGGGACCCAGGGTCGCCGCAAAAGGGCTAAGAAGAATGAGGTGGTGCTTAAAGCTGCATCCTTCACTCTAAGCAAGGAGGAGCTCGAGAGGTTTTTCCGTTGCCTCCTAGGAGTCAAGGTTCCACATGGCTAATCTAGGAAGATAAGCAGATATCTGGACGTAGCGAAGAAGAGGTTCGGTGGGATGAAGTCTCACGACTGTCATGTGCTGATGACGCAGATACTCCTCATTGCGATCTGAGGGATAATGGACGAGCACATCCGTGAGATGCTATTTGGCCTCTGCAACTTCTTCGATGTCATATCTAGGAAGTCTATCGGTGTGAAGCAGCTCGGCAAGCTACAGGAAGAGATCGTCGAGATACTATGCGAGCTCGAGATTTACTTCCCTCCCGCGTTCTTCGACATCATGGTGCATCTGCTTGTCCATGTCGTGGATGACATCATCCATCTCGGGCCGGCGTTCCTGCATAACATGATGTCGTTCGAAAGGCTAAACGGTGTCATCAAAGCATTCGTTCGCAACAGGTCCCATCCAGATGGAAGCATAGCCAAGGGCTTTCTGACCTACGAGTGCATCTCCTTCTGCCAGAACTACCTAAGCATTGAGAACCAGGATGTCGGTCTGCCCACCAGGAAGCACCTCGGGAGGCTCTCTGGATTTGGTCACCGCGAGGGCTACCGCGCACTCCACGTCGGCATCGAACTCGAACACGCCGACTTTGATACGGCAAACCGAGTCGCGCTACAACACATACAGTTGGTCGGCCCCTGGGTGGATGAGCACAAAACCTTAATTGAGCAAAAGCTCGCCAACATGGGCAAGCCGAGGAAGAAGGGAGATGTAACCAGAGAGCACAACGCCAGCTTCACGGGGTGGTTCAAGTAAAGGCTACTGGAAAGTCCCATGCCGACGCCTTATACTGAAGATCAGAAACTCATATTCTCACTCTCACAGGGCCCCGGGTGCAACGTTAGGACCTATCAGACATACGACATCAACGGCTACAGATTCTACACCGAGGAGAAGGACAAGAATAGCGAATACCAAAACTCAGGAGTAACTATGCTATCATACGCTGATGACGAGACTGATGTCAAGGAAAGATTCTACGGAAGGATCGAGGAGATATGGGAACTCGACTACTGCAGAGTGACGGTGCCGATGTTTCGTGTCAGATGGGCCAAGAGCGTCGAAAAAGATGGTCGGTTTTTCACCACCATGGTTATACCCGATGCCAAATCGAAGAACGCCTCCACGAAAAATGAGCCATGGGTGCTCGCTAGCCAAGTTGACCAATGCTTCTTCATTACTGACCCGGCAAAGCCAAGCCGTGTTGTCGTGAGGAGGGGCAAGAGGATCATCATCGGAATGGACGGACCCGCCAACAAGCAAGACATAGACAAGAACGGCGATCCCAAGATCGAAGAGGAATTCCACAAGTACTTCGACAAGCCAACTAATTATGCTAAAGTAAGAAGGAAGACTACCCTACCGGCTAAAGGTTGCCCGTACACGAGAAGAAATCTCAAGGTGGCCGGCCTAAAATATTCTACCGTGAAGAAGAAGGGCAAGAAAGTTGTTGTGAAAAGACACTAGCTACCTCGGAGCCGACTTAGCGGTTTTTGACGCCTTTTTTTGAACTAATTAATGCACATGTGTGCTCACACGCCTGCCTATATATATTACTTTGACAAACTAATGTATGCAGATATTGATGTGGGTGTGACACAAGCATATATATAATATAATATTGAGGCAAATATATTAATTCTTGTTTTTAATAGGCAAATATATTAGTTCTTCCTTTTAATATATTATTACCATCCTGAAAATATTTTTTAAAAAGTCAAAAAAAAGATGTGGCAGCCAGCAATCAAACCTGGCCACCCCAGGTTCAAAACAAAGGAGCAAACGCTGAACTAGTGTGGTAAGGAGGTGTTTCTGTCAAACAACAGCGCAATGCGCCTTTTGTACCATCTCCAACAATTCTGTGGCGCATATCTGTACAGATGCGCCACATAATTCTTTGACTTAGTGTTTTCAATCTCACTGCCCCTTTTCCCCCAAATCGAGTCAATCCCACAGAACCCTAGCACGCCTCGCCGCTCCGCCCGCCCCACCGCGCCTGCCCCTTTTTCCCCCGCTCTCGCCCGCCCTGCCGCAACGCACCCGCCTTGGCTCACCGTGGCCTCGCAGAGCACCAGGAGGAGGAGGCCCGCTCCAGCGTCTAGGACCACCGCCACCACCACCTCGCAGAGCACCAGGGGGAGGAGGCCCGCTCCGGCGTTGAGGACCACCGCCACCACCACCACCCCGCAGAGCACCAGGAGGAGGAGGCTCGCTCTAGCGTCCAGGACCACCGCCACCACCACCCCGCAGAGCACCAGGAGGAGGAGGCCCACTCTGGCGTCCAGGACCACCGCCACCACCACCCCGCAGAACACCAGGAGGAGGAGGCCCGCTTTGGCGTCCAGGACCACCGCCACGACCACCCTGCAGGTGACCCCCTCTGATTGCGTGCATAGATGATGAAACTTACTGTGATCTAGCTATTTTTTGCATGAGAATTCATATTGTGCCAAGCTATTTTTACTGTGATCTATCTATTAAATCTCCTTTTCTTCTCAAACTTACTGTGATCTAGCTTTATATAGAGAATTTCTTCACCAATATCAGACATGAAACTGATGACACTATGTTAGTTCTCAGAAGTATTTTCTTGTGATTGTGATTTTGTATCACATGAACCTGTAAACGCAGAGAGTAGTTGAACTAGCATTACACCTGGCTTTGTTTTTGAGGGTCTTGTGAACGTAAATAAAATCTCTAGCAGGCAGGGTCCGAATATTAATTTCCCAAGTTGTTGCTTCGCTGGCACTCTACCAAAACCAAGATTCCATTAGTTCTTGGCTGATCCCATATGGTTGAATTCTTGATTCCTTGTCTTTGGTTCTTGACATCATAGTATATCATCATCCAGTACCACCATATATGCTCTGGCCAATCAGGTGTAGTAGTACTACTTAGCTGCACCAAAAAGGAAAAAAAATCTGTAGTTAACTTTGCAGTGAATTTGCAGTGAATAATCCATGTGTTCCTTGTAGTGAATTTCCTTGCAGTGAGGGTTCCTTGGAGTGAATTTCCTTGCAGTGAATAAACCAAACAATAATCTACCTATTAACTTTGAAGTGAATTTCCTTTTTCATCCATGTGTCAGCCATTAAAAAATGCTAGGCTAGCAGTAATAAAGAATGATCATTGAGTAATAACAGTGTGTATCATGTATGTCTATAATTCCATTATTACGTAGCATACCATCCTCTCTGTAATAAACCCCGAAAAAATGAAAACCAAAAAAATTACAGTGTGTATATATATGATGATAGAAATCTCTATACCCTGTTGGATTATATGGTGTTGGAGAACCATATGTAGCTGTGGAGCAAAATTTGTGCATTTTTGTATGTGAAATGTTTGCAGGGAAATCACCTGAGCTGCCCATTTCTCCTAAAATGTTGATTTCGATCCATTTCGGTCGAGAAATGGGGCTCATATGTCAAAAAATTAGCGAGGGTCATGCCGAATTTTTCGGTCGACACTTAGTAATTTTTTGACATATGAGCCCCATTTCTCGACCGAAGTGGAAGTGAATTGACACTTCGGGAGAAATGAACAACTCATTTTAAATATTGTCAACAATAATTAATACTAACTTCCTTATTTTAATTTGTTCAGAAGTGTGCAAACATGTCGGCCGCTGATGGGGCCGGCACTTCTAAGGCCGCCATGAGCGTCGAAGACCAAGCCAGAGCGGCGAACCTCACTTTCTGGGAGGCGGCGGTGCAGCACGAGGGGGAGGAGTCTCAACATGAGGACGTGGCAGCTACTGCGGGCCACGATGGGGATTGTCAAGACCCAAACCTGTTAAGGTACATATCCCTGTGTTTATAGTGCTAGTCCCTGGATCAAATAGCTAGCACCCACAGTTTAAGATGTAATATCAAGAAACAAAGGTCATATTACATCGCATATCCAGTAATAAAAATAGTTCATTACAACTTAGATAGCTCATATGACTATCTTATTACAAAGAAGCATATATAACTATAAAGCATGGAGTCCTTCATCTTCATGTGCCACAAGCAAACATGTTGGGTGCAGACTCGTAATCCCTACTCATCAAACTTCACTATTATCAAATAATACCGCAACATGATAAGTTACAACCACAAAGGGTCAATACGTTGAATGTATTGGCAAGTGAAACATAAACGATATAGCATATTCCGCTATAACACTAGCATTTCCCCAGTATACCTCCAACTTAACATAGCCACATTAGTACTTCCCCTAGTGTGCCTCTAACTTAATGGTAACACTAGTATATCCCTAGTGTACCGCTAACACAAAATGGCCACACCAGTACATCCCTAGTGTACCTCTAATTCAATGGTAACACTAGTACATCCCTAGTGTACCGCTAACATAAAATGGCCACACTAGTACATCTAGTGTGCCTCTAATTCAATGGTACCACTAGTACATCCCTAGTGTACCCTACACTGACATGGTCACACTAGTACTTCCTTAGTGTACCCTTCTAAATCCTTGCTCCAAGACTACACACTCATTCATCGAGACAATCCATTTAAAGCCGTTTTCACCATATCATGCATAATACAAAAAATATCACTAACGCGTAATAGAAACAATAAGAAATTTAATAAGACCAAAGTATCACTTGCCTTTTTGGATATAAGAAGTCCAATAATAACTCCTCAATAATTTATCCTCGAAGAATTATATATCTTCAAAGTCTACAACAATACAATCAAGCAAAAAGCACTCTCAAAACTAGCATCACAAAACAACACATGAATACAACGAAATACCTGCAAGCATACAACAAGATATTTTATTGAAAATGTTGTTACAGCAAGGTTCTGAACACTACAAACACCTACTGGTCCTTTTATATAATTGAAATTCCAATTGGAACCATTTTAGTGCAATTTGGTTATTTAAAGTATTTTTCTTTTACTAGGATAAGGCTTATTCAATGTGATATTTTCTACTGCCATAAAATTATAATTATAATTTTTTTGTGTTTATGTTTATGGTCAGAGGGTTTAATACACAACCATTTGCAAAAGGTTTCACTCAAAAATAATTTTTAGAACATGTTTTATAGGCAAAATACTCCACAAATGGTTCTGTATAAAACGTGATTTTAACCGTCATAAAAGTACCGAATTGTTGCTCTACTGTGTTCTACTCATTTTTGTGAATCCATAGACATATTATTTACTAAATTTGGACAAACAAAACTAAAGATATGATTTTTGCAAGTTCCTATGTTTATATGTCCTAAAAATCCGAAAATAGAAAAAGATAAGACAAGTGGCAGATTTCTATTGGCATCTACCCCTTCGGTAAGTGATTTATTGGTAGCCATTAGATGAAGATCAAATGGTCCAGGTTAGCTCACCGGAAAAGCTCGCCGGAAAGATCGCCGGAATATCGGGCACGAGCTTGGCGTCGCCGTTCTCGTCGCTAGGAACGTATCCGGAGTTGAAGAAGACGTGGACGGCGTAGAGGACGTCGAGGCAGTGCTTGGAGACGTGATGAATAGCTCGTTCCACTCTAGTGTTTGCGGAAATCTACGGCTAGAGTGACGTACGATGTCGGGCGGCGCGGTCAACTGCAACAAGAAGGTGAACCATGATGTCCTGGAGGTAGGCAACGATGAGTAGAGTATTTCAGTTCAAGAAATTGATAAGATTCTCACCGTGGACGACAAGATCTGACGATGAACTCGAATTTGGGTCTTAAGTTGGCATCGTTGGTATGTGATCTACAGACCTCCTCTGGAGAAAGTCTGAGAAAAAAAATGATGGAGGAGAAAGAGGAGAAGATGATGCTCTCTTCGGTTTTTGCTAAGATGGTCTATGCAGGGAGATCGGGAGGCATATGCCGACGGGTGGCATTCCGAGCACCGCTTCGGTTTGGGCAATTAACACAATAAAACGGGGAACTAATACCCTGAACGGAACCTCCACGGAATTCTGAACAACTTCCGTCTTTATGGCGATTGGAAATATCCACTAGATTTTATGGGAGGAGGAGAATGAGAGGTTGTAGAGGCATGGCTGTACGTTCCAGGTTCTCTGTACGTGAACACAAGGAAGAAGAAGACCGATAGACTCGGTCGGCCAAGATGGGCCAAGAATTTCAGCCCAAGAGAAATAGAAGGAAAGAAAAAAATATAGAGAGGTGGGGTTGAGTTGGTGGGCTGGCTTGGGAGGGAATTGGGCCGTGGCCGGCTGGGTCGGCTCTTTTTTTTATTCGTTTTTCTTTTTCTTTTTCTGTTTTTTTCAATAACTTTTGATTTAGAGCTCTAAATAGATCCATTCAAATTTCCAAAAATTTATAAAATTAACAAGATCATTTTAGGATATTATCTATATTATTTATTATCCAATTGAAACAATATCATATATAAATATTTACTTTGGCCTATATGGTTCTTTTTTTTCACTTAGTTACTTTCCTTCATATATTTTTATTCAAAACTCCAAAAAGGGTCAAACCAATTTACAACGTTTTATAAAATAATACTTTACCATTATATGTTATTTAAATATACTTTTGTTCCATTTAGACATGAATTTTAGATATGGCTTATCTTGGCTTTGCAATATAATCCTATTTCTTTTCCTCTTTACCAAATAAATTATATATGTTGATTTATAGTTTCAAAAAACAAAAAGGTGATTATCATTTGTATAATTCTATTTAATAATTATCTTTATAAACTATTTAAGAATAATTTTATTTCATTTAGTTATTAATTTTTGGTAGGTGCTTTATTAGCCTTGGAATTTTCTTATTTCTTTCTTACATAAACCGTATCTTTTTATCTATGGCTCCAAATAGGGTGAAACCAATTCCTATGGTTTTGTAATTTTGTTATTTACCATTATAGATTATTTAGGAATGCTTATGCTCAATTTTTATATGGAACATAGCCATAGTCTTGTATTAAACTTGATGGTGATTTCTCTTATTAGTGTTTAGGTTTCGGGTCTATCCTTTTTCTTCAGAGGTTGACAAGATACATGTCATGGATGATTAAATTTTATCTTTGGATAATTTGTTTGTCACTTCCTCATTCAAAATTATTTTTGTTTAAGTAAGGTTCCAATAGAGTAACAAAAAGTTTCTTTTCCCCCTAAATTTCATCCTTTATTTCCTTTGTTTGTTTGATTTTTTTCACATTTCAAAATTCGGAAAATTTTGGGATGTGACAGACTACCACCCTTAAAAGGAATCTCATCCCGATATTCGAGAAGGCTGGAAATATTATGTTGGGTTTCCGAATAACTAGGGTGCTACCACCCTTAAAAGGAATTTGTCTAGCTTACATTTTGAAGGTTCTCTTAATGTCTTTCAAGTTTCCTCTCTGGGCACTTGTTGGCATAATGTCCAAGGTATTCATAGTTGAAACATATTACTTGGCTTAAATCCTTACGAGGCTTGTTGTTGTTATTGTCGTTGCTTCTCCCATCCCTATTGGGGTTCTTAACATCACTATTCTTCTCAGTGCAGTCATTTGCATAGTGCCCCATCTCATGGCACTTGAAGCAATCTATCTGACTGAGATCCTTCTTGCCTGGTTGGTCATAACGATGTTGTCCATTATGACTGTTGTTATGGTGGTTACTTCCCTCATGATTGTGAAATCCTGAACTTTCACTATGTTCGCCATGCAAATGCATCTTGTGTGGTGGTCCCGATCCATGCTTGTCAAAGGTGTGCTTCCTCTTCTTGCTCTCAACTTGCTTCATCTTGCTCTCTGGAATTGTAGCTTTATCGCATAGTGATTGATAAGTTGGAACATAAGAAACTAATAATTGCATGGAAAGTTCATCATTCAATCCATCTAGGAACTTTTACTTCCTCTTAGAATCAGTGTCAGTATCATCTGGAGCATAACGTGATAGATTGTTGAATTCCTCAATATATTCAGCAACACTACACCGACGTTGTTTAAGGTTGTGAAACTCCTTCAGACTCATAATTCCTGAAGAGATATGGTTGGTGCGAAAACCATCTTCAAATATTGGCCAAGTCACTTATTCAATGGGGTGAGTGACTTGGAAGTTGTCACACCATGTAGATGCAGGGCCTTCAAGCAAGTGTGCTGCCAATCTCACTTTCTCAGAATCCGAGCATCCAACAGTCACTAGATCCCTGTTCACTGAACGTAACCAATCATCGGCTACCATTGGATCAGAAGTACTAGAGAACTTTGCAGGTCTCAACCTTAGAAATCTAGTGAGCATATCTAGAGGTGGTGGATTGTTGTTCTGGTTGTTATTGTTATTATTGTTCTGATTGTGATTATTGATGGTTGCCATGAATTGTGTCATCGTCTACATTAGCTGAGTCTGTGCAGCCATCATATGTTGCATCCCATTTCCGTTGTTGTTGTTTCCATTGTTGTTGCAGCGGTTGTTGACACGTCTTAGAGGCATCTGTTTGGGTTCGGTTGAGATTAGAATAGGCAAATGATTTCTAGGAAAAGAATTCTACTCATACACAACAAATCACACCAAGAAATATGCAAGAAATTTCAATCGTACGTTCAATAACAAATTTCAAATATCACTTAGCCAAACAAAATATTATTGCCATACCATATATGTTGGTATGATCAATAAACGATCACGAAGTGGATTATTTAAATGACGCAACTAGTGTGGTGGTCTAACTATAGGGTTCTACTTGATATTATTCCCTTGGGATTATTCCATCCTTCTCCATAGCTAATGAATTAGGAATGAGATCAAGGTGTCCTTATGTCATCTTGTCACAAGGTCCTCCTAAGTTGAGTTTCCTTAGTCTCCAGGTCTTGAGTATATTTCTTCTCTTCCTTGAAGTCCTTCCAAGTGTTGTGCAGTCTATGCCTAAGTATTTCTCCAAGTTCTTCAATAGCTTTCCATGCATGATGTATGAGGTTCTTGAGTTGGTGAACATCCAAAGTCCCATTGTCTTGTTGTTGTCTTCCTTGATAGATTTCTTGAAGATATCCAAATGAATCAAGATAGTTCATGAGAACAAAAGATAATATAACCTAGTAAAACCATAATAGATAAGTTTCTAATCCTAAGATCTTTCCTGATTTCTCTCTCATCTTATTTTCTACAAAACTTGAACTTCTCTTCTTTCTTGAAATCCTTGTATGATCCTTGAACTTCTCATCCATTGATCTTGACTTTTCTTCTTGATCCTAGAATGCCCTGTCCTTCCCATTGAGTTAGGCGTGTAGCTCATCATTTCCTAAGTAGTTGATTGCTGCTATTATCAACAAGATCCTATATAAAATTTCTAAGTCCTATAATTACTGAAGAATAAATCTTCCTTCTAAAACTTCTTCTCTCGGCTTCTTTTGGTGATGGAGATATGTTGATCTAGTATGTTGATGATGTTGAGAAGTCCAAATACAAAGTAGGTGGTCTTGAAGTCCTCATTGATCCTAAAGAGAAAGTCCTTTGAGGTGTTGAGACTTAAGTCCTTAGTGATGTCAAAGTTGAAGTCCTTAGCGATGATGAGGTTGAAGCCCTTTGTTATGTTGATGTTGAAGTCCTTGGAGATGTCGAAGTCCTTTGTGGTGATGATGTTGAAGTCCTTTGTCATCAAGTTGAAAAAGGGAGAGATGCAGAAACAAAATAGAATACTAAGGAGAGAGTTTACAAGATTGTATGTAAATAACTTCGAGTAAATTCAACTCCTATTTTTCTAAAGGGTCTTTGTCCAAATCCTAGGGTTACAAACCTACAGGCAACACAGAGCTCTAATACCATCTGAAATAAAGGATGAAATTTAGGGGGAAAAGAAACTTTCTGTTCCTCTATTGGAACCTTACTTAAACAAAAATAATTTTGAATGAGGAAGTGACAAACAAATTATCCAAGCTAAAATTTAATCATCCATGACATGGATCTTGTCAACCTCTGAAGAAAAAGGATAGAACCGAAACCTAAACACTAATAAGAGAAATCACCATCAAGTTTAATACAAGACTATGGCTATGTTCCATATAAAAATTGAGCATAAGCATTCCTAAATAATCTATAATGGTAAATAACAAAATTACAAAACCATAGGAATTGGTTTCACCCTATTTGGAGCCATAGATAAAAAGATACGGTTTATGTAAGAAAGGAAAAAAAATAAGAAAATGCCAAGGCTAAAAAAGCACCTACCAAAAATTAATAACTAAATGAAATAAAAGTATTCTTAAAAGGTTTATAAAGATAATTATTAAATAGAATTATACAAATGATAATCACCTTTTTGTTTTTTGAAACTATAAATCAGCATATATAATTTATTTGGTAAAGAGGAAAAGAAATGGGATTATATTGCAAAGCCAAGATAACCCATATCTAAAATCCATGTCTAAATGGAACAAAAGTATATTTAAATAACATATAATGGTAAAGCATTATTTTATAAAACGTTGTAAATTGGTTTGACCCTTTTTGGAGTTTTGAATAAAAAGATATGAAGGAAAGTAACTAAGTGAAAAAAAAGAACCATATAGGCCAAAGTAAATATTTATAAATGATATTGTTTCAATTGGATAATAAATAATATAGATAATATCCTAAAATGATCTTATTAATTTTATAAATTTTTGGAAATTTGAATGGATCTATTTAGAGCTCTAAATCAGAAGTTATTGACGAAAACAGAAAAAGAAAAAGAATAAAGAATTAAAAAAAGAGCCGACCTAGCCGGCCATGGCCCAATTACCTCCCAAGCCAGCCCACCAACTCAACCCCATCTCTCTATATTTTTTCTTTCCTTCTATTACTCTTGGGCTGAAATTCTTGGCCCATCTTGACCGACCGAGTCGATCAGTCTTCTTCTTCCTCCTGTTCACGTACATAGAACCTGGAACATACAGCCATGCCTCTACAACCTCTTCTGCTCCTCCTCCCATAAAATCTAGTGGACGTTTCCAATCGCTATAAAGACGGAAGTTGTTCAGAATTCCGTGGAGGTTCCGTTCAGGGTATTAGTTTCCCGTTTTATTGTGTTAATTTCCCAAAGCGAAGCGGTGCTCCGAATGCCACCCGTCCGCATACGTCTCCCGATCTCCGTCCATAGACCATCTTAGAAAAAACCGAAGTGAGCATCATCTTCCCCTCTTTCTCCTCCATCATTTTTTTCTCAGACTTTCTCCAGAGGATGTCTGTAGATCACATACCAACGATGCCAACTTAAGCCCCAAATTTGAGTTCATCATCAGATATTGTCGTCCACGGTGAGAATCTTATCAATTCCTTGAACTGGAATACTCTACTCATCGTTGCCTACCTCCAGGACATCATGGTTCACCTTCTTGTTGCAGTTGATCGCGCCGCCCGACATCGTACGTCACTCCAGGCATGGATTTCCGCGAAAACTAGAGAGGAACGAGCTATTCATCACGTCTCCAAGCACTGCCTCGACGTCCTCTACACCGTCCACGTCTTCTTCAACTCCGGATACGTTCCTAGCGACGAGAACGGCGACGCCAAGCTCGTGCCCGCTATTCCGGCGATCTTTTCGGCGAGCTTTTCCGGTGAGCTAACCTGGACCGTTTGATCTTAATCTAAGGGCTACCAATAAATCACTTACCGAAGGGGTACATGCCAATAGAAATCTGCCACTTGTCTTATCTTTTTCTATTTTCGTATTTTTAGGACATATGAACATAGGAACTTGCAAAAATCATATCTTTAGTTCTGTTTATCCAAATTTAGCAAATAATATGTCTATGGATTCACAAAAATGAGTAGAACACAGTAGAGCAACAGTTCGGTACTTTTGTGACGGTTAAAATCACGTTTTATACAGAACCATTTGTGGAGTATTTTGGCTATAAAACATGTTCTAAAAATTATTTTTGAGTGAAACCTTTTGCAAATGGTTGTGTATTGAACCCTCTGACCATAAATATAAACACAACAAATTAAACTGATAATTTTATGGCAGTAGCAAATATCACATTGAATAAGCCTTATACTAGTAAAAGAAAAATACTTTAAATAAACAAATTGCACTAAAATGGTTCCAATTGGAATTTCAATTATATAAAAGGACCAGTAGGTGTTTGTAGTGTTCAGAACCTTGCTTTAACAACTTTTTCAATAAAATATCTTGTTGTATGCTTGCATGTATTTCGTTGTATTCATGTGTTGTTTTGTGATGCTAGTTTTGAGAGTGTGCTTTTTGCTTGATTGTATTGTTATAGACTTTGAGGATATATAATTCTTCGAAGAGAAATTATTGAGGAGTTATTATTGGACTTCTTATATCCAAAAAGGCAAGTGATAATTTGGTCTTATTAAATTTCTTATTGTTTCTATTATGCGTTAGTGATATTTTTTTGTATTATGCATGATATGGTGAAAACGGCTTTAAATGGATTGTCTCGATGAATGAGTGTGTAGTCTTGGAGGAAGGATTTAGAAGGGTACACTAAGGAAGTACTAGTGTGACCATGTCAGTGTAGGGTACACTAGGGATGTACTAGTGGTACCATTGAATTAGAGGCACACTAGGGATGTACTAGTGTGGCCATTTTATGTTAGCGATACACTAGGGATGTACTAGTGTTACCATTGAATTAGAGGCACACTAGGGATGTACTAGTGTGGCCATTTTGTGTTAGCGGTACACTAGGGATGTACTAGTGTTACCATTAAGTTAGAGGCACACTAGGGGAAGTACTAGTGTGGCTATGTTAAGTTGGAGGTATACTGGGGAAATGCTAGTGTTATAGCGGAATATGCTATATCGTTTATGTTTCACTTGCCAATACATCCAACGTATTGACCCTTTGTGGCTGTAACTTATCATGTTGCAGGATTATTTGATGATAGTGAAGTTTGATGAGTAGGGATTACGAGTCTGCACCCAACATGTTTGCCTGTGGCACATGAAGATGAAGGACTCCATGCTTTATAGTTATATCTGCTACTTTGTAATAAGATAGTCATATGAGCTATGTAAGTTGTAATGAACTATTTTTATTCCTGGATATGCGATGTAATATGACCTTTGTTTCTTGATATTACATCTTAAACTATGGGTGCTAGCTATTTGATCCAGGGACTAGCACTATAAACATAGGAATCTGTACCTTAACAGGTTCGGGTCTTGACAGGGATGATGAGTAAGAGGGGGACGAGGACTACCGGATAGATGAAGCCGAGGAGGAGGTTGCGACCACCTCCGATGGTGGAGGCCGCACGACCGATGGCGGAGGCCGCACGACTGACGGCGGGGACCGCACGGATGGCGGTAGCAGCAACTCGTCCGTTAAGAAGAATAAGAAGCTGAGGAAGGATCGGAAGCCGCAAAAGCTCGCCAACACCACCGACGAGATCACTCTGGTCTCAGAAAGTGGCCTTCCGTTGGAGCCTCCGGATGTTGCCGCCGGGTTCGGCATGCAACTCGGGTGCATCATCCGGGAAAGCATGTCGATCAACACGAAGCACCTGAGAAGTGAAGGGAATGAGCGGTTGGTGGCATACTTCCTTAAGAAGCTTCACCGATGGTACAAGTTCCCAGCACCGTACACCGACAAACTGGAAAAATCCAATAAGGTGAACAGGTTAGCCATCACGAAGATGGCCAATGCCTTGAGTAGCTGGAGAACCCGGGTGAAGAACAAGATCGCAAAAAAGGAAAGATGGGAGAAGATCAAGAAGGGTGAGCCCATGATCTACGAAGATGAGTTCAAGATATTCAAGGCGGAGATGGAGACTAACAAAGCGAAGGCATGGATGGAGTGGGTCGGGAAATGCGGGAACAGAACATAGGTAACCACCGATGTGGAAGCGGCGGTTACAGGGGAAAGAAGGCCATATGGGCAAGGGAGGACGCCGAGGTTGAGCGTCTCGGGAAAGAAAACCTGTTTTTAAAAATCACGGACGAGTAGACTCGGAACTTTGTCCGGGCCCGCTACTATCTGGACTAGGATTCCAAGGAATTCGTCACCGATGATGACGATGTGAGGAAGTTTGAGAGTAAGCTGGTAAGGAATTTACCCGCGGTCCATTTGCTTTCATTTTGAATAATGAAGGCAAGTTCCTAAATGGGTTCACCTTTCCTTATCTGCAGGACGCTGAAATCAAGGCTACATGCGAGGCGCCGGACTCGTCGTCCCAGGGCTCGACGGAGCCGTGGGACACGATTTTCAACAGGGCGACCAAAGCCTTCAAGGGGAGGCCACAGTCCGAGCCGCCCACGTCATTTGGCCGTATCTCTGGCTTTGGTACGAGCACAAAGTTCTGCGAGTACGAATGCGAGGAAGCCAAGAAGAGAAAGGAGAGGCAGACCCAGTCAGCGGCGCAGGATCAAGCCGAGAAGGAAGAGCTGAAGCAGAAGATCGCGCATCTAGAGGCCAGTAAGGTGGACCAGGACGAGGTGAACGCGATAGTGCAACAGAAGATCCTCGAGATGCTACCCCCTCGACTGATGGAGGGGATAGCAAAATGGAATGTAGATGGTCAGGTGGGGCCGATACAAGTGCCCAGCACCGGCGGCAGCACCTCGAGCCACCAAGTGTCGCCAGACATGGTTACCCCGCCGCCCTCCATCCCTGCGGCGCAGCCGATGGAGTTGGATCCGCGGGAGCTGCCCCCTCCTGCCGAGACTACCAAGGCGCAGCAGCCGGCGGCGGCAGTGCTTCCTAATGCACCCGAGACGCAGAAGAAGAAGGATTAGCCACCGGCCGCCCGTGTCTCGACATTAGCCGAGCTTGGCGCCCTCACCAAGGTAAAATAAGTAGTTAGTCAACGTGCTCTACTTAATGCATTTGATTGGCTGCCATCTCATGATGCATATCTGTATGCCTCAGGACACTCCGTGCGTGCTCCTTCACAAGGTGCCTGGCGGCGAGTTGAAGGATGTTGCCACCGGCAAGCTAATACAACCGGCGAACCGCACGATGCACTACAAGCCCATGGACGATGCCGTGATGCGCGTCGAGTTGGGTCAGGTGTTTGGCGGGTGCGAAGACATGGACCCTCCCATGCAACCTCCAGGAGCCGACGAGCACCTGACCCTGGAAGGTTGCCATGGCTATCCCATGATTTGGCCAAAGACCTAGATTCGTATTGGGTCTCGCTCCACCGGTGCCACCTCGGTCGTCCGGCCACCAAGGACGAAGCCTCCTGCTACACCGGTCATCATCGCCTCCCCCACAAGCCATCACCAGAGACTCTTGGGAGCATCTGCACCGGCGCCACAAGCAGCCAAGGGCATGGTTGCTCCTCGACCACCATTGCCCCCGCCTAAAGGAAATGCCGTGGCACCGCAACAGCCATCGCCACCACCCCAGGATGACATGGACATGGCGGCCTTCGATGCCAACATCGAGGTCGATGATGATGATGATGCACCGGTCGACATCAATGCCTTCGTCAACACCGGCGCCAGCAAAGGACCGTTCATGCCTCCTCTCTTTGAAGAACCATCATTCCGCGATCAAGCTAGCCATCCCAAGAACCGCCTGGTCTTCCGTGGGTTTTCTCAGGAGACGCGTCCGGCCACCGAGACACAACCTCCATCGGCCAAAATCATTTTTAGCCCTGACACACTCCGCAGGATGGCCGGTGACGGGTTAGCATCGCTAGTGGAGGCTGCTGATGCGAAGAGGAAGAGGGTGAGGAAGAGGCCGAACAGGAACAAGGACAAGGCTGCAAGCCAGCCCGCTCCGATCCTTTACAGGGATGACATTGTACCACCCCGCGAGGATGGCTTGACTAGAGTGCACGAAGCTGGTCAGCCCATACTGCCTCCGGAACTGTGCCGCCTGGCTTCAGGATCTATGATGAGTTTGCATGAAGGTCTCCTGACACTGGAGGGCCTCCTTCTCAAGGACAAGGCCCCGAGTTACCCGGTGTTCACCGCCAAGGTGCCAGAGGACGTGGGCTTCATCACCGATGCCCCCGTGGATGTGTTCTTCATAGCCTACGAGGACATCTTCAAGCTGTTCCACTCGAGACGGCTGGACTATAACTTGGTCCACCTATTCGCGCTCAATCTGGCGATGAAGGTCAAGAGAGAGGACACCCCGTTCGCCGCGATAGCGGATCCCTACTACATGCGGGATAGCCAGCTGGAAGAGGAACAAGGACCCGGGCCCGGGCAAAGTCCTACCTTCAGAAGCTATTGATGGACAACAAGAGGAAGGACAACATCCTTGTGCCTTTCTTTCCCGAGTAAGTGTACACATCCTCCTACCGCCATCGTAACACATAAGTATTTCTTTCCATTGCTCTTTTCCAACATCTCGTTCCACATTGGGTGTTGCGCAGAGACAAGTACTGCACGCTCATCGTCCTCTCCACGAGGTATTCGCTTGCCACCTACTTTGACTGGGGGAGTGCGAGGAGGAAGAACTACGCCAGAGTAAGGAGCATTCTGGATGATGCTATCGAGGGATATGCCAATCAGGGAGGCCCCTTCAACTATAAGGGAAGGCTTACAGGGATGTTGGCCGACACAACTTCAAGCATGTGTTCGAGTTCCCCTGCGTCAAGCAGCCGTCTGACAGTGTGAAGGAGGCCTTCTACGTTTGCCATCACCTCAAAGGGTTTGTCCGGGATTGCGAGATGCTAATGCTGCCATCTTCTCTCCAAGGATGGGCCCAAAAGTTGCATGGGATCAGTGACCTCGATATCAGGGAAGACTTCCATGATACGCAGGTGAAGCTGTCACATATCATCATGGAATGGGTCAACACACATGGTGGGCTCTTACACCAGCCCAGGTCATTCACCAAGAGGGAGATTAAAGCCCGCCTCAAGACGCAGGGTGACTTCAGAACGTGGACGACGAAAGACATGTACAAGCCATTCTCGGCGCCCTGCGAGGAGAAGGCTACTTGACCGAGAGAGCGTGTGTATCGGTGGACAGGTAGTGTGTGTGTCGAAAAACTTAACTTTCCTAGCTTGAAACCGTCGTTGTTATTGTGTCGGACATGTTGTCGTGTTTCTTTCATTCTCATCGACACATTGTTTTAAGTTTATGAATGCCTTGCTCTAATATTTGTCAACATATATATTTTCATGATGTACTAATATGCCTTGTCAATAGAGATGCCGACGTACGTTGTGTACAAGGGTCGGGTTCCAGGTGTCTACGAGGAGTGGGTGGACTGCCACCAACAAGTGGACAAGTTTAGTGGCAACAGCTACAAGGGATACACGACTAGAGAGGAGGCGGTGGCCAAGTGGAGGAGACACATGTGGAAGAAGAACCGGACGAAGATCGCGGTTACGGTGTACTACATTCTGTCCTAAGGTATAGACGGTGGCAATGTCGCGCAGTTGTAAGTTATGTGAGTGAGATGAACACTTGTGAAATATACTTGTACACTTATTCGGTTCTAGGTGATGTGATTGATGAACACTTGTGAACATTCGTGCTTGTTGATGTATTATATCTGAACTGGAACATTTGTACCGCTATGTGCAGCTTTTCTGTGAATTTCTGTTAATTTTTGTGTATTTCCTGTAATATACCTGTTATATACCTGTATTTGTACCAGATTCTGAAAATTTCAAAATTCTAAAAAACGGATTCTGTGGAGCATATGGCTATATGCGCCACAGAATGTACCATAGAATTATGTGGCGCATATAGCTATATGCGCCACAGAATCTGGGACAGAATTCGGTGGCGCATATAGCTATATGCGCCACAGAATTTGGAGAATTCTATGGCGCATATGCATATGCGCCACAGAAATATAATTTTAGTGGAAACAATTTAGTGGTGACTGCTAGATGTGCCACAGAAAGTGGTTTTGGTGCGCCACTGATAACGTTTTTCCTAGTAGTGGCTCGAACTCGGGGACAGGCACATAGCGAGGTACTGCGCGGGGTAGCGGGCTCGACCGCAGCAAGGTCAGCGGTCATGGTGGAGGGCGGGGCCGGGGTAGTGGTCAGCGAGAGGAGGCGGCGCCAGGCAACGACGCGGGTGGCAGAGGCGAGGCGGACCGCGGGAGGCGTGGGGTCGAGCGGCCTGGACGCGGGTGGCAGAGGGAAGCGGGCAACGCTGCACGCAGGGAGGAGGAGCTCGGGAAGGTGGCCTGGTGGAGGGCGACGCTTCGGCAAAGCAGGGGCCGAATGCAGGGCACGCAGGCCGCGGGGAAGGTAGAGACGCGGCGAGCTCGACAGGGGCCGGCGTGGAGCTCTGGGTGGTGTGAAGCGGTGGCTCCACGCGGGGAGGCGGGGCAGCTCGGGGCAGTGGTACGGCCGGTCGGCGGGGCTCGTGGGTGAGGGGCCGCAAGGAGGAGAAGCAGCTGGGCAGCGGCGAGGCGCACTGCGGTGGTCTGGATGCTGGTAGAGAGAGAGGGCAGGGCCTACGGGGAGAGGGAGATGGCAGCGGGGATTGCAAGGAAGACGGGGTGGGTCCGAGCGGGGTGTCAGTTGCGTATGTTGCGACGATGGTGGAGTAACATGCGTTGTGGCGTGCAGGGTTGTGTACCGCGTGCGTGGCTTGCGTGCGCTAGAGAGCATGTCAGAGCTGGTGGGTTCGGTGTGGCGTGGTCATCAGGCTGAGTGCGGGTAGTGTGTGTGAATGGTGTGGCCAGTGCGCGGAGAATATCATTTTGCGGCCTGAAAGTTGGGGTGTCCATGCAACGCGGTACCCAAGTTTCCTGATATCATCCGCGATGACTACCGTTGGTGTGCCAAATACTCAAAGGGTCCCGCTATGTCGCTCATGTCGCTTAGGTGTCAATTAGGCTTGTAGGTTGGCGCCTGCATCCATTACGCGTCTTCTTCTTCCCCGGAGCGGCAATCTTTGTGGCGTCGCAGCCATGGCGCAGAGCTGGGACGTGGACGAATCTGCTCGGCCCAGCTCTCCTCCCTGTAGGCTTGCAGCGTTTGCGCCTGCATCCACTACTCGTGTTCTTCCCCGGAGCGGCAATCTGTGGTCACGGCCATGGCGCAGAGCTGGGAAGTGACGAAGCTGCTCGGCCCCGCTCTCCTCCCCATCCCGAGTCGGAGCTCGCCCTCACCATGGACGCACCCATGGCACGGTCGGGGACGAGAATTGGTTCCTGGTGAGATCTATCACCTTGTCGACCATGCTCGGTTATGTTTTCCTCCTATAGAATCCGAGCTCGCCGTCGCCGTGGTTGCACCCGCACCAATTCTGCCACCTCTGCCGAGGTCTCTGTGGTAGCTCAAGTTCTGGGGATCTCCAAGTTCTGCCATGTTGGACCTGTAAGTGTTGTTGTATGTTAAACTAGCAAATCTCTTTTGTTCAAATCTCTTGGGCTGTACCAACTTCATTGTGTTTAATTATGAAAGAAAAAATATAAATGACTTCTCTCAATTTATCGCATAGAAAAATGCACAACTAATTTCATATTATCGCAGGAACCGGCCCTACTTGTTGAACCGGCAGCACTTCCACGATCTCCACGTAACCACGGTGAGTTCTCGAACCGGAAGTTGCAGTTACCACGTTTCTTCTGCAGTCATTCCTCTACAGTTTTTCCTGGGCGCTTCTTCTTCCTCTGTTCTGGAACCGTCGGTTCATCTTCTTCTTCCTCTTGCAGGAAGTTCCTTGCAGGCAGTTCCTTTCACCCATTTTCTTGCAGGCATGGACGATGGGAAACGCACAACAGAGACCCACTTGGTCCCTGCCCATGGCACCACGACTTTGACACTGGTGTACACAAATGATGAAGCGAATGTGGAGACAACTCTCGCCAGGTTTGAGAAATTACTTGAGAAAGAGAAGGACAAGTTTGTGGGGCTAGACTTGGAGTACACCTGTGCAAATAAGCGAAAAAATCCTCCACAAGAGATCACTATCGTGTAAATCTCCATACATGAGGAGGTCCTCGTTACCACTTCTGCAGGTATGTGAAATTTAAATTTGAGATCACCACTTCTGCATCCCTTGTTCCCTTACATCCCTAGAACCATCTAAGTGCAGGAGTAAACCAACTGAGATGCGTTGTCCGGCTCTAGTCGAGCTCTTGTGTAAGAAAGGGATAACTTTCACTAGCGTGGATATCACAAATGACACAATTATGCTTTCTCGTGCGTTGATAAAAATCCTAGAGGGGCACCACATCGACATCCAAAATCTGTACAAGATCAAATCATACCCAGCGAAGGATGGCATGGGTGATCCGGCAGGGGAAATCATTGATAAATCCTATGAAAAACTGAAGAAATTGAAGCGACTCGATCACGACTACTGGGAGTGAAAGCCTATGAGCTAGGTGCGCCTCGAGTATGCAGCCAGAGACGCCTACATGGTGTACGAGTTGTACAGTAAGCTCATTACCATGAAAGATGGGATGGTTAAGACGGGGTTTTTCGTGAGAGAGTTATGCCGTGGTTGCAAGCTAGCCCAGGAGAAGAAGCGCGAGGAGGACAGAAAGCGGTTTCAGGACGAGCAGGGATCTTGGGACGATGGCGACATCAAGCGGCTGAAGGGGAAGCAAGTCAAGGACGACAACACGTGGTGGTGATACATTATGTGTTTGAACTAGATTTTAGTTTCTAGTTTATTATGTGTGTGATACATTTAGTTACTTCAATACAAAATTTCGACCAAATTAACTTGTTGATGTATTTCTTGACAATTTTAATATAATCGAGCACTAGAAATATTTTGTAGTGTGCATGAGCATGATCAGTAAATATAATTGAACACTAGAAACTTTAAGGCACTCCATATAAAGAAGTAGATTAATATATAAGGTTCACCAGAGACACCACGGATATATTGTCTTACATGCCACACACATGTAATAATTAACTAGAACAAAATAAAAGCAGGGGCTGCAGGAGGAGGCTGGGACACGGAGACACCTAGCAGGGCAGGGGTTTATCAGCAGGAGGCAGCGGCAGCCTAGTCGATGGGATATAGGCCAGTCCTGACATACTCCCGGAGGAATTTGCCGTAGGCTGCTTGCCGTGTCAAGGTAATTGGCCTATGGCTTCTGCCTCCGCCTCTGCCAACGCCCTCCACGTGTTCGATCATGCTGTTGAGGTCCACGTTGATTGCTCTGCCACAGAATGGGCAAAACAGTCTCCCCCTACGGTGGAAACGGATTATCCCACACCGTAACCGCCTCAGCACGTAGCGGATCTTGTTGTCCCTGGATACCTTGCTATCGTCCACTTCATCATCATCCTCCTGTTGATTTTTAAGAACATAAATTAGAACTCATACATATAATTGAATTGTATTACAACTCAAGAATTGACAACATGTATATGTAAGACAGTATATCCGTGGATATCAAAGATAAAGCATCTCAGCAGTAGTTTGATCGGTTCATATATCATTTCATCTCAACACAATGACAAATAATTGCATCAGATTGCGGCCTCATAAGTTTCTTCAGGGATGGAGTCAGCGAACCAAGTAACAATTGCACAAACTGTAATGTTATTACATCGCCCAGGTTCACTAACTCATCACTGAAAAAATCTGACACCAATGTGTCTGCCTCTCTTTTGGGACAAATTTGAATCATTGGCCACAATAAGAAATTGAAATGTAATCGTACAAAACATTATTCAGGGATATACATAGTCAGGTACAAAAACAAGCCTCAATATTGTAATTATAAATAAAAAACCAAACAATTAATCTTCAGGTGCATGTTAAAAATACTTATGATCAAAACCATTCATACATATGCATCATACCAATCATTAAAAGATCTGAGACAATTCAAGGATCATATATGTAGTTCCATATGAGAATAAATCTAGGGCCTCATAATTTGTTTCAGAGATGGAGTTGGGGAACCAAAGTACCAACAACACAACCTATATTGTTTGTGTGCATTGCTGTCTCAGGTTCACCAATCCATCCCTAAAAAACGACACCATCATACATGTCTCCCCTTGAACTCTTTTGGGGCTAATTTCAATCATCGGCCTCGGTGACAAACTAAAATGTAATTCTTATACACTATGAATGCATGGAATAGATACTTCGAATATCATAGTTCTATGAATGTAGAATAAAGATTGCGGCCTCATAAGTTTATTCAGGGATGTCATGAGTGAACCAAGTAACAATTGCACAGCCTATATTGTTGTTGTACATCGCCCCAGGTTCACTAACTCGTCCCTGAAAAAATCAGACACCAATGTGTCTGCCTCTCTTTTGGGGAAAATTTGAATCATTGGCCACAATAAGAAATTGAAATGTAATTGTACAAAACATTATTGAGGGATATACATAGTCAGGTACAAAAACAAGCCTAAATATTGTAATTATAAATAAAAAACCAAACAATTAATCTTCAGGTGCATGTTAAAAATAATTATGATCAAAACAATTCATATACATATGCATCATACCAATCATTAAAAGATTAGAAACAATTCAAGGATCATATATGTAGTTCCATATGAGAATAAATCTAGGACCTCAAAATTTGTTTCAGAGATGGAGTTGGAGAACCAAAGTACCAACAACACAACCTATATTGTTTGTGTGCATTACTGCCTCAGGTTCACCAACCCATCCCTAAAACACGACACCGTCATACGTGTCTCCCCTTGAACTCTTTTGGGGAAAATTTCAATCATCTGCCTCGGTGACAATCTAAAATGTAATTTTTATACACTGAAAGCATGGAATAGGTAATTCGAATTTCATAGGTCTATGAATGTAGAATAAAGATTAAGGCCTCATAAGTTTCTACAGGGATGGCGTAAGTGAACCACGTAATAATTGCACAACCTATATTGTTCTTGTACATCACCCCAGGTTCACTAACCCATCCGTAAAAAAATCTGACACCAATGTGTCTGCCTCTCTTTTGGGGCAAATTAAATCATTGGCCACAATAAGAAATTTGAAATGTAATCGTACAAAACATTATTCAGGGATATACATAGTCAGGTACAAAAACAAGCCTAAATATTGTAATTATAAAAAAAAACCAAACAATTAATCTTCAGGTACATGTTAAAGATACTTATGATCACAACCATTCATATACATATGCATCATACCAATCATTAAAAGATCAGAAACAATTCAAGGATCATATATGTAGTTCCATATGAGAATAAATCAAGGGCCTCATAATTTGTTTCAGAGATGGAGTTGGGGAACCAAAGTACCAACAGCACAACCTATATTGTTTGTGTGCATTGCTGCCTCAGGTTCACCAACCCATCCCTAAAACACGACACCATCATACATGTCTCCCCTTGAACTCTTTTGGGGCAAATTTCAATCATCGGCCTCGGTGACAAACTAAAATGTAATTCTTATACACTATGAATTCAAATATCATAGTTCTATGAATGTAGAATAAAGATTGCATCCTCATAAGTTTCTACAGAGATGGCGTAAGTGAACCAAGTAACAATTGCACATCTTATATTGATCTTGTACATGGCTCCAGGTTCGCTCACTCATCCCTGTAAAAATTTGACACCAATGTGTCTGCCTCTCTTTGGAGCAAATTTGAATCATTGGCCACAATAAGAAATTGAAATGTAATCGTACCAAACAATATTCAGGGATATACAAATGCATCATACAACGCATTCATAGATCAGAAACAGTACAAATATTATATATTTAGGTTCCATATGAGAGAGAAAATTAGGGCCTCATTATTTTTAGCGATGCAGTCAGAGAACCAAAATACCAACAGCACAACCTATATTGTTTATGTGCATTGCTGCCTCAGGGCCACTAACCATCCCTAAGAAAACGAGACCATCAGATGCCCTTGCACTATTTTGGGGAAAAATTGAATCATTGGGCTCAGTAAGGAATAGAAATGTAATGTTATAGGCCTGTTGTGTATCGAAATCAACACTCAACTAGCACACTCAACTAGATGGCAGATGAGTAGATTGGGGTTTTGTGACTACACGGATTGGGGTTTTGTGACTAGATGGAAGATGCGTCAATCAACCGATTGAATCATATATATACTACCCTACTTCAAGAGAAAAAGAATCTGTACACGATTGAGCAAATCCTATGTATAAACAATGAAAACTGCGGCTGCAACTAGAGAAGCTAGCAATGTAGTACCTCGGACTCCTCATCAGGTACCTCCTCCTCGAACTTATCATTCTCCGCGATTGCGTCGAAGATTTCTTGAACGTCGATGGGGTCGTCGATGTAGATCACCCGATTGCCTCCGCCTGCCGTATGCCCGCCATCCAGATCTACCGCTGGCACCACGACGTTGTTGGCCACCTGCTACTCGGCGGCGACGGCTACTACCTGCTGCTCGGCGGCGATGGCTACCACCTGCTGCTCGGCGGCGATGGCTACCAACTGCTTCTCGGCGGCGACGGCTACCACCTGCTGCTCGGCGGCGATGGCTACTGGCTGTACGGATGAGTTCGCACCCTCGACGGCACGGTGACGAGCGGCGTTCGTGCCCGGAGAAGACGCCTCCACCTGCTTGGCAACGATCGAGCCATCTGCTGTTGCGCCTTCAACTGGCTTCACCTCCGGATCTTCTCCACGCGTACGCTTCATGGCGCACCAAGGGAAGGAGGTAGTTCAAACGAGGGAGCTTCGGCACGCGCGGCAGGTGTAGATTGGGGTCTTGGGACTAGACAGACTAAGGGGAAATGACACGAGCTCATGGAAGAAGAAGATCGAGGGGGGCTATAAACACCGAACCGTTCATAGTCCTCGAGTGGACACGTGTGGTGGGCGGGGGGCGGGGGGCTACCATGATCTCCACCCTTTTTTTGGTTCCCTTTTTTTTGAAATAGCCACGATCTCCACTTTAGAGCTGCATTGAAAAAACGCTCATGGCAGACCTCGATTCCACTGCATGCAAGTGGTGCGGAACTAATTTCTAGCAATGTTAGATCTACTCGAGGGGGGCCCTTGACTCATGGAATTTACTAGTGGTAGGGCCCAGTTGGAAGTGAGATTGAGAGCGCTGCGTAAAAATGGGATATGTCTGATTAAAATCAAGTGGCAATAAATTGCAGCTTCCCGTCGACAACCGTGCACTCGATGACCCCGTTGCCATGTGCATGAGTTGTAGTAGCAGTAGTAGGCTTTTCAGACTTGATTAAACATGAAATGACCGCTCGACGACTTTTTCCATGGACAGCATCGTGTTCCTTCCTGTAGAAGTCTCGCGGTGGGAGACATCCATGCTATCTCACGCTGTACGATGAAGGGCACGAGGTGTGCAACAATCATTGTTGGATCGCATAGAATCAACGGTTGGTGCGCACGATCTGCGTGACAACTGTGACAACTAATCACGGAATAGCAAACAGGGTGAGCACCGTTTTGGGCATCTACGAAAGATAGAGAGGGGGTGGGCAAAACTGAGTAGCATAAAAATGGAAAGTGTCTTGTACAATGTAATACATAGTGGAATACATCAAATTATTCCAAGATAGATCCACTAGAGTTCAATGGATGTGTGTTCTTCTCATAAACCACACATGGATCCACCAGTGTCATTGCATGTGTGTTCTTCTAAACAAACCACATAAGGGCCCACCAGTGTCATTGCATGTCTATTCTTTTCATGAACCACACCCAGTGTCAGTGCATGTCTATTCTATTCATGAACCACACCCAGTTTCACTCCATGTCTGTTCTTTTCATGAACCACATAAAGATCTACCAGTGTCATTGGATGTGTGTTCTTCTCACGAACCACATGTGGATCCACCGGTGTCATTGCATGTCTGTTCCTCTAAACAAACCACATAAGGATCCACCAGTGTCATTGCATGTCTGTTCTTTTCATGAACCACACCCAGTGTCATTGCATGTGTGTTCTTCTACACAAACCACATAAGGATCCACCGGTGTCATTGCCTGTCTGTTCTTTTCATGAACCACACCCAGTGTCATTGCATGTGTGTTCTTCTAAACAAACCACATAAGGATCCACCAGTGTCACTGCATGTCTGTTCTTTTAATGAACCACACATAAGGATCCACCAGTGTCATTGCATGTCCGTTCTTTTCATGAACCACACCCAATGTCATTGCATGTCTTGTATCACCCGCTAAAACCACTACTAGAAAATCGCTGTGTTTTTGTGCATTGCATCATCATGACCGCATGCTCATATCATCATGCCACATTGCATTTGAACATCGTCATCATCATGCATGGTTTTATCTAAAACTATTTTCGAAAACCTGATTTTGTTTTCTAAACGCCCCATCTTTATTTCAAATCAAAACCCCGGTTCTCCGGATTAATTTGTTTTGTCTAAAAACGGATTGCAAAAGCCTCGTTTTTAATAAATAAAATATTTATATTATTTTTGGGAGGCAGCCAGCCAGGCCCAAAAGCCCAGCCGGCCACCTCCAGATAAAAATCTAGTCCTAACCCTACCAACCCTAATCCTACCCAGCTCCCTCCACCCAGCCGCACCCTACCAGCTCCCGCTCCTGCCGCTGCAGCCGGGCCCCACCACCACCTGGGCCGCTGCTCACATCCCCACCAACCCCGCATGCCACCAACCCTCCACCTCATCCCGGCCACTCCCAGCCCGCCACCTCACCTCCCTGGCTCCACCCCACCTCCTCCCCATACGCACACAGCACACAACACATGCACGCTCCCGCCCACCCCGTCCCGACCACCTCGGGATCCTTCCCCACTCCCGGGCCACCTGACCCGGTCCCACCACCCAGGCTCCTCTCTCCCTCTCACCCCCATCGCCACCATCCCGCACGCGAGCACCTCTCCCTCTCGTGCTTTCCCCAGTCGCCGTTCTCAAGCACCGTCGGCCCCATGGCCTCGCCGCCGCCATGCCCGACACTTGCCGCCTCCCTCCCACACCATCTCCGGTCGTCTCCTCCGCGCGACACAGACCGCCTACTCCTCTGGCCCCGCTCGCCAGTTCCGCCTCGCACCTCGCCGGACTCCGCCAGGTCTGCCTCGAGCCTCCCCGGCTCCGTGGCCTCCACCTGCGCCCACCGGCCTCGTCCCCTGTGCCTCTTTCGCACCCTCGCCGAAGACCTCCTCCCGTCGACCCTGTAGGTCCCTGCCCGAGCCTTCCCGCCTCTCCTCTCGCTCGTCCCGCAGCCAGAAGCTCTGTGGGTCACCGTCGCCCCGCCTCCCCGTCGGGCCACCGGCCGCCGCCTCCCTCAAGTCCGGCCATGTCCTCCCCTCCGTCGACCGCCCGACCACCGAGCTCCTCCTGGACGTGCAGTATCCCACCATGACCGCCTCCGTCTGCCACCTTGCGTCGTGACTTCGACGTCGCCTTGGCCGCGAGCCCCGCGTCGTTGACCCTCTCTGCAGCTTTGGCCTCCACCATCAGCGCCACGTCCCCGTCGCCGCTGGTCTGTGGTTATCCTCCCGTCGATGTCATGTTCACATCTGCCTGTTTGTGGGCTACGGCTCTTGATGCATGTACCATGCGTTCCCTTACTGCTCATGCGCTTAACATGATGCTAAGTTACCTACACGTGTGTGTTTCTCCTGCAACAGCCACTCCCTCAGTGTCCGTCATCACCCACAACTTTGATGCCTGAAGAGGAACACGGGTACCGGAAGCCACCGACGCGACACAAGTTCGCCATCTGGTAGAAACGAAAACTACATGTTGACACGTGAAGGTCACCGGTGCCCGATCCATACATGTGCGACATCGACGGCTAAGGACCTTACGAAGATCACCCACACTCAAAGGTCTTCAACATCGAGTCAAGATCGTTGTCGACACACAATGCCAGAACCACCAAGCTTCGCCACACGGGAGCCGCAACCCGAAGGTCGCCGACATGGAACGACATGACCGCCTTCCCAGACACCAAGATCTCCTCCTGGGAACGCCAAGTCCTTCTTCCTGAAATGCCAAGCTCTCCATCTTGTATCCGAACCTCGCTGTCCCCGTCGAACCCTGAGACCGGACCCCGGAACCCCGGAACCAAAGATCTTCCGAACCCAGATGTGTGACTCTAAGCCTCTATTTTTATAATATGACATATACCTGTCGCATCATTAAATCATCATGCTTGCATACATGTCATCTGGTGGGTTGGGTTAAATAGTCGGTTCACCTAAATTAAATATGGAGCACATATGCGGGTTATTCCTGTCTATTAGCGCCTCCATTTAAATTTGTGTAGCGAACCGATGCCATGTTTTGCCCTGTTAATACATCATTTAAATTCCGGGGTTTCTAAATAACTTGAATTGCCTAATTAATTGTCGGGACCCCGGTTCTGCTTAATATTGCCTAATTGCACCGCATCTGTGCCATTCCATGCATCATATCATAAGCATGCCGATTCTTCTGCTGTAGTATTAAATATTGCATCTGGTGTTTCTTCTAGTGTTTGCTCCTTCGCAGATTAGGCTGATGAGTTGATGCGAGTATCGACAAGTTATTCGGATGTATCTTCGGCAGTTCCCAGGCGAGCATCTCTCCCCCTTCTACCTATTTTGCATTTATAGTCTTTATTTCCTCCTCTTGACCTATTGCTATCCGTGTCGTGATGCTTTAGTTTATGTGCACCAGTTATATCCCGTGCAGCCTCTATATTGCCATGGGCACCTCCTAATACATGTTGTTTGGTAGATAGCTTGCCTTGCGAGTCGTAGTTGCTTGCTCAGGTGTGATCTCGTGTTGTCGAGTACCACAGTTGTTGGAATGCTGGCAGATGTTTATGGTGGAGATGATCATGACTTTAAATACAATTATTAAATTGCTGGGATAACTAATGAAAGAGGCACCGGTGAGCAATATATGCTATTTGGTTTTTATGTCCACTTGTGTCCCGTAGGCCCCGAGTACTTGATACATGTTCCTTGACTATTCGTACTATCCACATCCGGGAGAGTCTATGAATCCCCCTTAGCCAGAGCTTAATTCATTTCTTATTTCTTGGGGCCACAAACTAGTTTGGGGTTTTATTACTATGTTGTACCTATGCCATGCTTTACTGCTTTATTTACGATTGTGTGTGGAGCACCTGTACTGTTTAGGAATTGCGGAGTGTTTCCGCGGTATCGACAAGCCCAGTCACACTTTCGGGTTCCCAGTCATTTACAGCCTTTGGTGCAAACCTTGGGTCCGTCTCGAAGCTGGCCAACTTTGTTGCGGGTAGCTTAATGGGGTGCCCCCCTGAAATATTTCATGAATCCTGTGATTGCTTTGTCGTGAAAGCCTCGTTGGGTTTTGAGTTGGTTTTTCCGAGGTTGATCGTGTGTGTGTTGCTATTTGTGCACCCCTGCAGGGTAAATCTTTCTGAAAGCCGTCTCCACGGTTATGGATGACTTAGAGCACCGTATCTCGATCATAGACAAGAATAACTAAAGTAGTGCTATAAACTTGACTTAATATATGACTAGTAATCAGATTCAACTATCATAGAATGGATATTAAAATGCCAACAATTGGTGGATCTGGGGTTGTTTTGTGACATGCCGTACCTGCCTAGTAAGTATTGCAACTCCAATGGAATGTGATAAAAGTGCCAACAATTGCTGGGTTTGGGGATTCCTCAGGACAATTATATCTGACTAGTAAATGTTCCAACTACAACGGAATGGTGATTAAAACTGCCCACTACTTATGCTATCAGGATGACTCATGTTATCTATATCTGACAAGTAAGTGCTTCAACTATAATCGAATGAATAAAACTGCCAACTGTGTGAGTTCCTCGGTTTGACTTCCTCGTTTGGTCTCGAGGGGGGAAATGCCAAGATGGGTATGTTTGGTGTTAGTATCAGGATGGATCCGAATAGGTCTTTCTTATCCCTCTCTAATAGCTGCCAGTTTTACTGAGTCTCTCTAGGTTGTTTAGTGCTGATGCGCTGCCGCTTCAGTCCACCATACCTATGTAGGTGAGGACCACCAAATTCTAGCCTAGCTGTGTACTGGCCTCAGTACTGACGCTCCTCTTTTTCCTTTGCCCTTTGTCGGCACCCCTTTTGTTTTAGCAGGTTTGAGATCGATGTCTTTAGCAGGGTTACCCTTCCGGCTTGGCCTGGGCAGGGTTATGGATTCCATTGGTTATTCTTTAGGGATCTTAGCCCCATTTGCATCTTGTCCGTAGTCGGACGCTCTATCGTTTTCAAGGTGATTTGAATCTTTGTATAGTATAGCTGTATTCTTGACTCATGGAGTCGTTGTTGTATATATATGTTCTGTGGGTTCCATCGTGGACTAATGTGTAATGGTATTACTTCGTTTTCCACTCGCACGAAAGTGCCTGGTGGGCGTCCTTGAATCGTTTCTATGCGGGTTTGGCGGGAAGCGCTGAAACTTGCATAGGGTCGATTCGAGGGTGTTACAGAGTGGTATCAGAGCTCAGCAGTTGCGATACCCCACTGGTCCAGCCTGTAAGATAACCTAGCTAACGGACAATCTAGAGTGTCAAAACTATTTTGCAAAATCGGTTGGATAGATCTGATTAGGTCTGCTTTTACTCCTTACCCCTCTGCTGTTCTCCTCTTACCTATGCGTGTTTTGATTCTACTCTCTTATCTTTTCTTCGAGTCTAGGATTTCCCGTGGTTGGGTTTCTGTCGTACCTTCAGGGTTTCACTTCCTCCCTTTATAACGGTGGTTCTACAATCATCAATCTACTTCTCGGTTGTTGTACCTTCATCCAATCTTTTGTCCTTGAACTCTTTATCCGTATGTGCCCCTTCACAGATATCTGTATCGTTGAAAAGCATATGAGAAGGATGAGCATTGGTGAAGTTGGAGTATACCTTGAGCATGTGTTGTTCATGCCAATGAAACCATCGCAAAACCTGATCATTGTGTATTTTCGTATGATGTTTCTTTGTATCTTCCGGTGGTCCCCAATGCGTCGACATCATCTACGCCAGATCCGATGAAGATCCTGCATCACCCCTCTTGTTCCGAACACCGCTTGTGAAGATCTTCATTCAAAATCCCGAGAGTTGGTTGCACGATTCTGCGATTCATTTACAGAAGGATGCTTTGAGTATGGGATGGACTGATCACCCTACCGCCTCTCACTGTGCACTTCTGTACATCGAATCGGTGGATCAAGCAATTTCGCTCCATCCACGGAAGTTAAAGGTGGCCTTATCTCTTGATACCTTTACCTTCGTCCTTTGTTCCCGGAGTGTTCTCTCGACAATCCTGGACAACGACCTCTTGTTAGTGGTGCCGCGAGGATCGACACGAAGCGAGAAGATTCAGATTGCCGACCTTCTTCCCGGTACTATGAGGCGGATCTCGAGCGCGAGATCCATTGTTAGTGGTGTCGAATTGTAGCACCCCGCTAAAACCACTAATAGAAAATCGCTGTGTTTTTGTGAATTGCATCATCATGACCGCATGCTCATGTCATCATGCCACATTGCATTTGAACATCGTCATCATCATGCATGGTTTTGTCTAAAACTATTTTCGAAAACCTGATTTTGTTTTCTAAACGCCCCATCTTTATTTCAAATCAAAACCCTGGTTCTCTTGATTAATTTGTTTTGTCTAAAAACGGATTGCAAAAGCCTCATTTTTAATAAATAAAATATTTATATTATTTTTGGGAGGCAGCCAGCCAGGCCCAAAAGCCTAGCCCCCACCTCCAGATAAAAATCTAGACCTAACCCTACCTACCCCTAATCCTACCCAGCTCCCTCCACCCAGCCGCACCCTGCCAGCTCCCGCTCCTGCCGCTGCAGCCGGGCCCCACCACCACCTGGGAAGCTCCTCACATCCCCACCAACCCCGCACGCCACCAACCCTCCACCCCACCCCGACCACTCCCAGCCCGCCACCTCACCTCCCTGGCTCCACCCTACCTCCTCCCCACACGCACACAGCACACAACACACGCACGATCCCGCCCACCCCGTGCTGACCACCTCGGGATCCTGCCCCGCTCCTGGGCCACCCGACCTAGTCCCACCACCCAGGCTCCTCTCTCCCTCTCACCCCCATCGCCACCATCCCGCACGCAAGCGCCTCTCCCTATCGCGCTTTCCCCCGTCCCCGTTCTCTAGCGCTGTCGGCCCCATGGCCTCGCCGCCGTCACGCCCGGCACTCGCCGCCTCCCTCCCCCACCATCTCCGGTCGCCTCCTCCGCGCGACGCCGAATACCTGCTCCTCCGGCCCCGCTCGCCGGTTCCGCCTCGCGCCTCGCCGGACTCTACCAGGTCTGCCTTGGGCCTCCCTTGCTCCGTGGCCGCCACCTGCGCCTCCCGGCCTCGTCCCCTGTGCCTCTTCTGTGCCCTCAACAGAGACCTCCTCCCACCGACCATGCATGTCCCTGCCCGAGCCTTCCCGCCTCTCCTCTCGCTCATCCCGCTGCCAGAAGCTCTGCGGGTCGCCGTCGCCCCTCCTCCCAGTCGGGCCACCGACCACCGCCTCCCTCAAGTCCGGCCACGTCCTCCCCTCCATCGACCGCCCGACCACCGAGCTCCTCCTGGACGTGCAGTACCCCACCATGACCGCCTTCGTCTGCCACCTTGCGCCGTGACTTCGAGGTCGCCTCGGCCGCGAGCCCCGTGTCATTGACCCTCTCTGCAGCTTTGGCCTCCACTGTCAACGCCATGTCCCCGTCGCCGTTGGTCTGTGGTTATCCTCCCGTCGATGTCATGTTCACATCTGCCTGTTTGTGGGCTACGGCTCTTCATGCCTGTACCATGCGTTCCCTTGCTGCTCATGCACTTAACATGATGTTAAGTTACCTCAACATGTGTGTTTCTCCTACAACAGCCACTCCCTCAGTGTCTGTCATCACCCACAACTTCGATGCCTGAGGAGGAACACGGGTACCGGAAGCCACCGACGCGACACAAGTTTGCCATCTGGTAGATAAGAACAACATATGTTGACACGTGAAGGTCACTGGTGCCCGATCCATACATGTGTGACATCGACGGCTAAGGACCTTACGAAGAGCACCCACTCTCAAATGTCTTCGACATCGAGTCAAGATCGTTGTCGACACACAACGCCGGAACCACCAAGCTTCCCCACATGGGAGCCGCAACCCGAAGGTTGCCGACATGAAACGACATGACCGCCTTCCCAGACACCAAGATCTCCTCCTGGGAACGCCAAGTCCTTCTTCCTGAAACGCCAAGCTCTCCATCTTGTATCTGCACCTCGTCGTCCCCGACGAACCCTGAGACCGGACCCCGGACCCCCGGAACCAAAGATCTTCCGAACCCAGATGTGTGACTCTAAGCCTCTATTTTTATAATATGACATATACTTGTCGCATCATTAAATCATCATGCTTGCATACATGTCATCTGGTGGGTTGGGTTAAATAGTCGGTTCACCTAAATTAAATATGGAGCGCATATGCGGGTTATTCCTGTCTATTAGCGTCTCCATTTAAATTTGTGTAGCGAACCGATGCCATGTCTTGCCCTCTTAATACAACATTTAAATTGCGGGGTTTCTAAATAACTTGAATCGCCTAATTAATTGTCGGGACCGCGGTTCCGCTTAATATTGCCTAATTGCACTGCATCTGTGCCATGCCATGCATCATATCATAAGCATGCCGATTCTTCTGCCGTAGTATTAAATATTGCATCCAGTGTTTCTTCTCGTGTTTGCTCCTTCGTGGATTAGGCCGATGAGTTGATGCGAGTATCGACATGTTCTTCGGATGTATCTTTGGCAATGTTTCCTAGGCGAGCATCTCTCCCCCTTCTACCTATTTTGCATTTATAGTCTTTATTTCCTCATGTTGACCTATTGCTATCCGTGTCACGATGCTTTCGTTTCCGTGCACCAGTTACATCCTGTGCAGCCTCTATATTGCCATGGACACCTCCTAATACCTGCTGTTTGGTAGATAGCTGGCCTTGCAAGTCGTAGTTGCTTGCTCAGGTGCGATCTCGTGTTGTCGAGTACCACAATTGTTGGAATGCTGGCAGATGTTTATGGTGGAGATGATCTTGACTTTAAATACAATAATTAAATTGTTGGGATAACTAATGAAAGAGGCACCGGTGGGCAATATATGCCATTTCGTTTTTATGTCCACTTATGTCCCGTAGGCCCTGAGTACTTGATACCTGTTCCTTGACTATTCGTACTATCCACATCCGGGAGAGTCTATGAATCCCCCTTAGCCAGAGCTTAATTAATTTCTTATTTCTTGGGGCCACAAACTAGTTTGGGGTTTTATTACTATCTTGTACCTATGCCATGCTTTACTGCTTTATTTACGATTGTGCGTGGAGCACCTGTACTGTTTAGGAATTGCGGAGTGTTTTCGCGGTATCAACAAGCCCAGTCACACTTTCGGGTTCCCAGTCGTTTACAGCCATTGGCGCAAACCTTGGGTTCGTCTCGGAGCCGGCCAACTTTGTTGTGGGTAGCTTAATGGGGTGGCCCCCTGAAATATTTTATGAATCCTGTGATTGCTTTGTCGTGAAAGCCTCGTTGGGTTTTGAGTTGGTTTTTCCGAGGTTGATCGTGTGTGTGTTGCTATTTGTGCACCCCTGCAGGGTAATCTTTCTAAAAGCCATGTCCACAGTTATGGATGACTTAGAGCACAGTATCTCGATCATAGACAAGCATAACTAAAGTAGTTCTATAAACTTGACTTAATATATGACTAGTAATCAGATTCAACTATCACGGAATGGATATTAAAATGCCAGCAATTGGTGGATCTGGGGTTGTTTTGTGACATGCTGTACCTGCCTAGTAAGTATTGCAACTCCAATGGAATGTGATAAAAGTGCCAACAATTGCTGGGTTTTGGGATTCCTCAGGACAATTATATCTGACTAGTAAATGTTCCAACTACAACGGAATGGTGATTAAAACTGCCCACTACTTATGCTATCGGGATGCCTCATGCTATCTATATCTGACTAGTAAGTGCTTAAACTATAATCGAATGAATAAAACTGCCAACTGTGTGAGTTCCTCGGTTTGACATCCTCATTTGGTCTCGAGGGGGGAAATGCCAGGATGGGTATGTTTGGTGTTAGTATCAGGATGGATCCGAATAAGTCTTTCTTATCCCTCTCTAATAGCCGCCAATTTTACTGAGTCTCTATAGGTTGTTTAGTGCTACTGCGATGCCGCTTCAGTCCACCATACCTATGTAGGCGGGGACCGCTGAATTCTAGCATCGCCGTGTACTGGCCTCAGTACTGACGCTCCTCTTTTTTCCTTTTCCCTTTGTCGGCAACCCTTTTGGTTTAGCAGGTTTGAGATCAACGTCGTTAGCAGGGTTACCCTTCCGGCTTGCCCTGGGCAGGGTTATGGACACCACTGGTTATTCTTTAGGGCTCTTAGCCCCATTTGCATCTTGTCCGTAGTCGGACGCTCTATCGTTTTCAAGGTGATTTCAATCTTTGTATAGTATATCTGAATTCTTGACTCATGGAGTCGTTGTTGTATATGTATGTTCTGTGGGGTCCATCATGGACTAATGTGTAATGGTATTACTTTGTTTTCCACCCGCACGAAAGTGCCTGGTGGGCGTCCTTGATTCGTTTCTATGCGGGTTTGGCGGGAAGCGCTGAAACATGCATATGGCCAATTCGAGGGTGTTACATGTGTATTCTCCTAGCAAAGCACATATGGATCCACCAGTGTCATTGCATGTCTATTCTTTTAATGAACCACAACTAAAGTCCACAAGTGTCATTGGATGTCTGTTCTTCCCATGAATCACATATGGATCCACCAGTGTCATTGCCTGTCTGTTCTTTTCATGAATCACAGCTAGAGTCATTGCATGTCTGTTACTTCCATAAACCACATATGGATCCACCTAGTGTGAGTGTATGTCTGTTCCTCGAAATAAACCACATAAGGATCCACCGGTGTCATTGGATGTGTGTTCTTCTCATGAACCACACCCAGTGTCATTGCATGTGTGTTCTTCTAAACAAACCACATAAGGATCCACCAGTGTCATTGCCTCTCTGTTCTTTTCATGAACCACATAAGGATCCACCAGTGTCATTGCATGTCTGTTCTTTTCATGAATCACAGCTACAGTCATTGCAAGTCTGTTACTTCCATAAACCACATATGGATCCACCTAGTGTGATTGCATGTTTGTTCCTCTAAAGAAACAACATAAGGACCCACTAGTGTCATTGCGTTTCTGTTCTTTTCATGAACCACACCTAGTGTCATTGCATGTGTGTTCTTCTAAACAAACCACATAAGGATCCACCGGTGTCATTGCCTATCTGTTCTTTTCATGAACCACATCCAGTGTCATTGCATGTGTGTTGTTCTAAACAAACCACATAAGTCATTGCATGTCTGTTCTTTTCATGAACCACACCCGGTGTCATTGCATGTCTGTTCTTTTCATGAACCATATCTAGAGTCATTGCATGTCTGTTCCTCTAAACAAACCACATAAGGATCCACCAGTGTCATTCCATGTCTGTTCTTTTAATGAACCACACCCAGTGTCATTACATGCGTGTTCTTTTCATTAACCATAGCTAGAGTCATTGCATGTCTGTTACTTCCATAAACCACACATGGATCCACCGATGTCATTGCATGTCTGTTCTTTTCATGAACCACACCTAGTGTCACTGCATGTCAGTTCTTTTCATGAACCACATAAGGATCCACCCAGTGTCATTGGATGTGTGTTCTTCTCATGAACCACACGTGGATCCACCGGTGTCATTGCATGTCTGTTCCTCTAAACCAACTACACAAGGATCCACCAGTGTCATTGCATGTCTGTTCTTTTCATGAACCGCACCCAGTTTCATTGCATGCGTGTTCTTTTCATTAACCATAGCTAGAGTAATTGCATGTATGTTACTTCCATAAACCACACATGGATCCACCGATGTCATTGCATGTCTGTTCTTTTCATGAACCACACCTAGTGTCATTGCATGTCTGTTCTTTTCATGAAACACACCTAGTGTCACTGCATGTCTGTTCTTTTCATGAACTACATAAGGATCTACCAGTGTCATTGGATGTGTGTTCTTCTCATGAACCACACGTGGATCCACCGGTGTCATTGCATGTCTGTTCCTCTAAACAAACCACATAAGGATCAACCAGTGTTGTTGCATGTCTGTTCTTTTCATGAACCACACCCAGTGTCATTGCATGTGTGTTCTTCTAAACAAACCACATAAGGATCCACCCGGTGTCATTGCATGTCTGTTCTTCTCATGAACCACACCAAGTGTCATTGCATGTGTGTTGTTCTAAACAAACCACATAAGGATCCACCAGTGTCATTGCATTTATGTTCTTTTCATGAACAACACATAAGGATCCACCAGTGTCATTGCATGTATGTTCTTTTCATGAACCACACCCAATGTCATTGCATGTGTGTTCTCCTGACAAACCACATATGGATCCACCAGTGTCATTGCATGTCTGTTCTTGTCATGAACCACAGCTAGAGTCCACTAGTGTCATTGGATGTGTGTTCTTCCCATGAACCACACATGGATCCACAAGTGTCATTGCATGTGTGTTCTTCTAAAAAATCACATAAGGATCCACCAGTGTCATTGCATGTCTGTTCTTTTCATGAACCACACATAAGGATCCACCAGTGTCATTGCATGTCTGTTCTTTTCATGAACCACACCCAATGTAATTACATGTCTGTTCTTTACATGAACCATATAAGGATCTACAAGTGTCATTGCATGGCTGTTCTTTTCATGAACCACACCCAGTGTCATTGTATGTGTGTTACTTCCATAACCATATTTGGATCCACCTAGTGTGATTGCATGTTTGTTCCTTCCATAAACCACATATGGATCCACCTAGTGTGATTGCATGTTTGTTCATGAATCACAGCTAGAGTCATTGCATGTCTGTTACTTCCATAAACCACATACGGATCCACCTAGTGTGATTGCATGTCTGTTCCTCTAAATAAACCACATAAGGATCCACCAGTGTCATTGCATGTGTGTTCTTCTCATGAACCACACATGGATCCACCAGTGTCATTGCATGTTTGTTCCTCTAAACAAACCACATAAGGATCCACGAGTGTTATTGCATGTCTGTTCTTTTCATGAACCACACCCAGTGTCATTGCATGTGTGTTCTTTTCATGAATCACAACTAGAGTCATTGGTTGTCTATTCTTTTCATGAACCACACCCAATGTCACTTCAAGTCTGTTCTTTTCATGAAATACACCCGGTGTCACTTCAAGTCTGTTCTTTTCATGAACCACATAAGGATCTACCAGTGTCATTGGATGTGTGTTCTTCTCATGAACCACTCGTGGATCCACCGATGTCATTGCATGTCTATTCCTCTAAAGAAACCACATAAGGATCCACCAGTGTCATTGCCTGTCTATTCTTTTCATGAACCACACCCATTGTCATTGCATGTGTGTTCTTCTAAACAAACCACATAAGGATCCACTAGTGTCATTGCCTGTCTGTTCTTTTCATGAACCACACCCATTGTTAGTGCATGTCTGTTCTTTTCATGAACCACACCAAGTGTCACTGCATGTCATTTCTTTTCATGAACCACATAAGGATCTACCAGTGTCATTAGATGTGTGTTCTTCTCATGAACCACACGTGGATCCACCGGTGTCATTGCATGTCTGTTCCTCTAAACAAACCACATAAGGATCCACTAGTGTCATTGGATGTGTGTTCTTTTCATGAACCACACCCAGTGTCATTGCATGTGTGTTCTTCTAAACAAACCACATAAGGATCCACCCGTGTCATTGCATGTGTGTTCTTTTCATGAACCACATAAGGATGGCCCACCAGTGTCATTGCCTGTCTGTTCTTTTCATGAAACACACCTAGTGTCATTGCATGTTTGTTCTTTTCATGAACCACACCCAGTGTCACTGCATGTCAGTTCTTTTCATGAACCACATAAGGATCTACGAGAGTCATTAGATGTGTGTTCTTCTCATGAACCACACGTGGATCCACCGATGTCATTGCATGTTTGTTCCTCTAAACAAACCACATAAGGATCAACCAGTGTCGTTGGATGTCTGTTCTTTTCATGAACCACACCTAGTGTCATTGCCTGTGTGTTCTTCTAAACAAACCATATAAGGATCCACCCGGTGTCATTGCATGTCTGGTCTTCTCATGAACCACACCCAGTGTCATTGCATGTGTGTTGTTCTAAACAAACCACATAAGGATTCACCCGTGTCATTGCATGTGTGTTCTTTTCATGAACCACATAAGGATGGCCCACCAGTGTCATTGCCTCTCTATTCTTTCCATGAAACACACCTAGTGTCATTGCATGTTTGTTCTTTTCATGAACCACACCCGGTGTCACTGCATGTCAGTTCTTTTCATGAACCACATAAGGATCTACTAGAGTCATTGGATGTGTGTTCTTCTCATGAACCACACGTGGATCCACCGATGTCATTGCATGTCTGTTCCTCTAAACAAACCACATAAGGATCCACCAGTGCCATTGCGTGTGTGTTCTTTTCATGAACCACACCCAGTGTCATTGCATGTGTGTTCTTCTAAACGAACCACATAAGGATCCACCAGTGTCATTGCATGTCTATTTTTTTGATGAACCACATAAGGATGGGCCCAACAGTGTCATTGCATGTCTATTCTTTTCATGAACCGCACCCAATGTCAGTGCATGTTTGTTCTATTCATGAACCACACCCAGTTTCACTGCATGTCTATTCATTTCATGAACTACATAAGGATCTACTAGTGTGATTGGATGTGTGTTCTTCTCATGAACCACACATGGATCCACCGGTGTCATTGCATGTCTATTCCTCTAAACAAACCACATAAGGATCCACCAGTGTCATTGCGTGTCTGTTCTTTTTATGAACCACACCCAGTGTCATTGCATGTGTGTTCTTCTAAACAAACCACATAAGGATCCACCGGTGTCATTGCCTGTCTGTTCTTTTCATGAACCACACCCAGTGTCATTGCATCTGTATTCTTCTAAACAAACCAAATAAGTCACTGCTTGTCTGTTCTTTTAATGAACCACACCCGGTGTCATTGCATGTGTGTTCCTCTGACAGACCGCATAAGCATCCACCAGTGTCATTGCATGTCTGTTCCTCTAAAAAACCACATAAGGATCCACCAGTGTCATTGGATGTGTGTTCTTCTCATGAACCATACGTGGATCCACCGGTGTCATTGCATGTATGTTCCTCTAAACAAACCACATAAGGATCCACCAGTGTCATTGCGTGTTTGTTCTTTTCATGAACCACACCCAGTGTTATTGCATGCGTGTTCTTTTCATTAACCACGGCTAGAGTCATTGCATGTCTGTTACTTCCATAAACCACACATGGATCCATCGATGTCATTGCATGTCTGTTCTTTTCATGAACCACACCCACTGTCACTGCATGTCAGTTATTTTCATGAATCACAGCTAGAGTCATTGCATGTCTGTTACTTCCACAAACCACATATGGATCCACCTAGTGTGATTGCATGTCTGTTCTTTTCACAAACCACACATGGATACACCAGTGTCATTGCATGGGTAGCCGTTAGACCGAGTCTTCTAGAAGGCACGCCCTAACACAGATGTTCTGCTTTACGATTGATACATAACATTCGATTGGTGCGCTTGGACGATTGGGATGGTCTTCGTGAGAGCGATCCGCGAGTAGGCTGTTCTGTGGCATGATTGGCCACACTTTCTCTGGACAAACTGGCAACACCGGGCGCTCCCCTGTTGCGAGTGTCACGTCTCACGAGTTCAGTGGGCCACATCCCAGTGTCACGTCCCCATTACTTCTCTTCCTCCCATACTTATCTTCCTTACCCTCGAAGCCACTTTCCCCACTTCACTCCCATCCTGCTGTAGCCGCAAGCCGACGGCGCCACCATCCCAATCCCCTCTCCGGCAGCCACCCCCCTCTCGCCATGGGTTCAAGGGAAGATGGCGAGGAAACACGTCGTGACGACAGGACGGTGATTTCGATGTGAGTCGTCTCATCTCTCTTTCTATCATCTGCTGCCAATTATCTATTTTTTGAGCTAGATCTAATCTATTTACTCATGCGCGTATGATGTGTTAGGCCAACTAGACGATATATGACTCTGACTATCATGGTTTAGAGGATGAAGACAGTCCTCTGGTATGTAAACATGGATATGTGCCCGCTAAATTTGTAGCCTTTGAAGGACGAAACGTAGGCAGGAGGTTTCTAAAGTGTCAAGGACATCGTGCAATGATGCAAGGCGGAAGTTGTGCAAGGAAGATGCTAAAAGGAAGGAGCAGACAATTCGATCCTTGCTCTCGCAGGAAGATGCGCATCAGGCCAAGATTAGGAAGATCAAGGAGATGTGTGATAACTAGTTCTATTTAGCTTAAGCTCTCTGCCTTTTTAAGTTGTATTATTTGTACTTGTTGACCTAGCGGTCTGAACTATTGGTCCTGGATTCCAGGGAGGAAAAAAATTTGCTCTGACCCTGCATTAATTTGTGGAAGAATTTGTGATTTAGATCAATTTCTTCCCCGATTTAGATCTCTGTCCCGGATTGGGAACGTAATCGTGGACCAAAGACACCTTTTCTACTAGTGTATTCTGACATTGGTGGTTTGTTTAAACGTAATATACGTGGATTGTGCCGCATGCAAATGGCACAACCACAATTTATAAAGTAGAAGCATGTACACCCGGTTACTGGAGATCTGGGAGCTTCGCCAGATGCAGGGGATGTAGGAGCAGAGAGGCGGTGAGATAGACAGGCTCAAGATTAGGCCAGAAAGTGGTACCCATTTCCTCCTCATCTCGGAATTATCGGTGAGAACATTGCTGTTTATGTTGCCATGTCGTTGTGCAGCATCTGAAATAAGTTGCTGCTTCATGGAGTGTGACAGCTTAAATAATTTATTTATGTGCCACTTACATTCCGTCGTATTTGGAGACCTTCTGCCCCTCAACAATCGTGGAACCGGTGGATCCTTGTTTTCAGGTAGTAGTGGCACAATCACAATTTTGGATTCAACTACTGACTCGAGCGTTTCCAAACCCTAAGTCGTGGTACATTTTACTCAGAGAACGTGTGTAGATTGTTTCGCCCAACAACGCGCCACACACAGAGCGATCAGAATTTAATAGAATTACATATATAGGTTCAAGTTCAACACATTACTGTGCATCTTCATTGCCAACAGCCTTCTTCCGCAGCCTGGGTGCCAAGCCTTCACGTCTAATGGCTTCTTCATTTCCTGCCTTCTTCCTCTTCTTCGGTGCCAATTTTCTTAGCTTCACGTACTCTGCATCGCCGGGACAATGGGTACCAGAATCGTGTCCAACATCATCTTTCCACTCGTTTTTAATTTCTTTGGGCAGCAAAATGACATCTTTCCACTTGTTTTTAATTTCTTCGGGCAGCAAAATGACATCTTTCCACTCGTTTTTAATTTCTTTGGGCAGCAAAATGACTGACCCGACAGTCATGTTTCTAACCTTGCGGCGCTTCCTGTCAAAGAAACAAGACTGTTGCACAACTGCCCAATATCTATAGAGTAAATAAAACAAAAATTACAATTCAACACAAACATGCGAACCCCAAGAGACCTTTGCTTACCAGGAGCTAATTGGGTTTGAGCAACCACCCTGTCCAAGAATAGAAGGGCGACTCCCAGTTGCAGCAGCTTCCACATCCAGTACATCACATTTCAGCTCAAACATGGCAGCCGAAGCATACCTTTTCATCAACCCAATTAGCTGACTGTCACACATTATAGGAACCATGATGCCACGTTCATCCATGAAGCTAAACTTTGTAGTCTGCTTTGGCCATAATTCAACATGATTATGCAGAGCAGCAACCATACCAGATATAGTGCAGATCTGCGCAGGCGCTTCTTCCATCGTGAAATAATTGTGTCCATACCTCTTGACCTTAGAGTCGTACCTATAGAGGACTACCGTAACCAGGTAAGGGGGTCCGCGCAGATCCCACTTGACAGAAAACTATGGACAAAATATGTTTGTCACTGATGGACTAACAAACAATTTGAGGTTCAGTAGCCAGCTAGCAGTTGTAACTAGTGCGAATATCAAAGAGAAGGGTAGATCACCCGCTTATAGATAGAACTTCTTTCTTGATAGTAGGATCTGTTGGAGATATGCACAAGAGGCAATAATAAAAGTGATTATTATTATATCTTTGTGTTTATGATGAATGTTTACATCCCATGCTATAATTGTATTATTAGGAAACACTAATACATGTGTGTTTTGTAAACATATAAGAGTCCCTAGTAAGCCTCTTGTTAAACTAGATTGTTGATTAACGGATGATCATGGTTTCCTGATCATGGACATTAGGATGTGATTAATAACAAGGTTATATCATTAGGAGAATGATGTGATGGACACACACCCATAGTAAGCGTAGCATAAGATCAAGTCATTAAAGTTCGTATTGCTGTAAGCTTTCAAATACATAGTAACCTAATCCTTCGACCATGAGGTTATGTTAATCACCATCACCGGATGGATACTTTGATGACATCAAACGCCGCTTCGTAACTGGGTGGTTATAAAAGTGTCATTGGGTACTCTGAAAGTATGTGTTGAAGCGCATGAACCAAGATTGGGATTTGTCCATCCATCTGACGGATAGATATACTCTGGGCCCTCTCGATGGAATTTCATCTAGTTAGCTTGCAAGCATGTGACTAGGTCACAAGGGCTGACATATCACGGAATGAGTAAAGAGTACTTATCAGTAACGAGGTAGAACTAGGTATGGGGATACCGACGATCAAACCTCGGATAAGTATAGTATCGTGAGACAAAGGGAATTGGTTTCGTATGTAAGTGGTTCAATCGATCGCAAAGTCATCGTTGAGTATGTGGGAGCCATTATGGATCTCCAGGTCCCGCTGATGGTTATTGATAGGAGATGTGTCTCTATCATGTCTGCATAATCACGAACCGTAGGGTGACACAATTAAGGTTCGAATTTGTTTTAAGTAGATATGGAATATGCGTTGGAGACCGAATGTTGTTCGGAGTCTCGGAATGGATCCGGGACATCACGAGGAGATCCGGAATGGTCCGGAGAATAAGATTCATATATAGGGGATCATTTTCTGAGTTAGGAAATGTTCCGGAGTGTTTGTATGAGGATTCTAGAAGGTTTCGGAATGTTCTGGAAGGTTCTAGAAGATATCTTGGAGTTTGCTTGAAAATCAAGATAGGGATCAAGGAGTCCTGGTGGGTCAAGATACGGAGTCGTGGGGGAGGAGGACTCCTCCCCCCACCTCCAATCCGCCGGCCTACAAGGGAGGGGAGTCCTACAAGGACTCCCCCTCCCTAGGCACCTCCCTTCTTTAAATAGAGGGGCAGGGGCGCCCCCTCCTCCCCTGCTCCCATAACACCCAATCTCTGCCGCCTCTCTCCTCCACCATCTTCTGCACAGGCATAGGCGAAGCCCTGCAGAATTCTCTACTCCACCACCACCACCACGCCGTTGTGCTGCTGGGATTCCATGGAGAAGATCTACTACCTCCACTGCTCGCTGGAACGGGGAGAGGAAGGTCTGCTTCGACTCCGCACGTGTGACCGACTACGGAAGCGCTGCCGAAACGCGGCGCCGGAAGGATCGTCTACTTGACCGACTGCGGAAGCACTGCCGGAACGCAACGCCGGAAGGATCGTCCACACGATCTTGAGATCCGCAAGTGATCGACTACATCAACCACGAGATCTAATCTCGTTAACGCTTTCGCATCTACGAGGGTTAGTTCCTATCTATCTCGTTGCTCATGTCTAATAGATTAGATCTTGGCTTTTATCTAGATTAGATCTAGGTTTTGTTCGTTCTTGCGGTAGAAATTTTTTGTTTTCCATGCTACGAACCCATCAGTGGTATCAGAGCCAGGTTTATGCGTAGATCTGTTGCACGAGTAGAACACAATGTTTTTGTGGGCGTTGATGCTTTTGTTGTCAGTGTCTTAGCGTGTACTTTGCATCTTGCGGCATGGTGGGATGAAGCGGCTCGGGCTAACATTACATGTCATCGCACATGAGACTTGCTCCACGCTTGACGTGCAACTTGCTTTGCACAAGTGGATTTGCGGGTGTCTGTCTCTCCCACCATAGTTAAGATTCAATTTACAATGAGCATCTTGACAACACTTGTATCAACGTTGTGGTTCATGTTCGTAGGTAAGATCGGTCTTATACGAAAGCCCCAAACCACGTAAAACTTGCAAAGAAAATTAGAGGCGTCTAACTTGTTTTTGCAGGGGTTTTGTGATGTGATATGGCCATCATGTGATTGTGATTGTATTTGATATATGCAATGATCCTTGTTGTAATATGGCAACCGGCAGGAGCCTAATGGTTGTCTTTAATTCTGTTAAGACCTGCGTGTCTATTCATCTTGTAATAGCTTTATTCCAAGTAGTTGTAATAGTTGCTGGTGATGATGGACAACCATGAAGCGGCGCCACTGACCTTGACGCAATGCTGGTGATGATGGAGATCATGTTCGTGCTTTGGAGATGGAGATCAAAGTCGCAAGAAGAAAAGTCCATATCATATCACACTAATTATGAATTGCCTGTGATGTTAATCCTTTATGCATCTTGTATTGCTTAGATCGCGACGGTAGCATTATAAGATGATCCCTCTCACTAAATATCAAGTAATAAAGTGTTCACCCTTAGTTGGCACCGTTGCTAAGACTCGTCGTTTCGAAGCATCTCGTGATGATCGGATGTGATAGATTCTACGTGTGCATACAACAGGTGCAAGCCAGATTTGCACATGCGGAAACTGAGGTTATCTTGACGAGCCTAGCATGTACAGACATGGTCTCGGAACACGGAATACCTAAAGGTAGAGCATGAGTCATATAATTGATATGATGAACATGAAGATTGTTCGCCGATGAAACTACATCTTCTCTCGTGAAGATCGGACTTGGTGTAGTGGACTTGGTTCGTGTAATCACTAAGACAATGTGAGGGATGCTGTTTTGAGTGGGAGTTCACCTAGTTAGTTTAAGAATTAAATTAGAACTCAATTTATCATAAACTTAGTCTAAACTACTTGCAAATTGTTGTAGATTATGGCGACCGCCTCCATCAATTTCAATGCGTTCCTAGAGAAAGAAAATCTTAAGAACAATGGAAGCAATTTCACGGACTGGTTCCGTGGACTGAAGATCGTCCTCAGGGCTGGTCAGTTGACCTATGTGCTCGATGCACCGCTGGTGACCCACCTGCAGATGATGCCACCGATGACGAAAAGAATGTTTTCGCCACTCGGAAGAATCATTACGCCATAGTTCAGTGTGCCATCCTGTACGGTTTAGAAGCGGAGCTCCAACAGTGTTTTGAGCACCACGACCCGTTTGAGATCATTAAGGAGCTCAGGCTAATTTTTGAGACTCGCGGGGCCATGGAGAGCTATGAGGCCTCCAAAAAGTTCTTTAACTGTAAGATGGAAGAAGGAAGCTCCGTTAGCGAGCACGTGCTCACCATGTCTGGGTACGCTAAGAAGCTCCAAGAGTTGGGAATATCGATTCCTAATGAATTGGGGATTCACCGTCTCCTTCAATCACTGCCACCAAGTTACAAGAACTTTGTGATGAACTACAACATGCACTGCATGAACAAGACGTTGCCTGAACTGTCGTCCATGCTGAAAACTGCTGAAGTGGAGATCAAGAAGGAGCAACAAGTGTTGATGGTCAATAAGACCACCAATTTCAAGAAACGGGGCAAGCCTAAGAACAAGGGCAACTTCAAGAAGGACGACAAGAAAGCTGTCGCGCCTGATAAGAAGCCCAAGGCTGGTCCTAAGCCTGAAACTGAGTGCTTCAACTTCAAGGGTGCTGGTCACTAGAAGCGTAACTGCCCCAAGTACCTGGCGGATCTGAAGAACGGCAACATCAAGAAGAAAGGTATATTTGATATATGTGTTATAGATGTGTATCTTACTAGTAATCGTAGTAGTGCCTAGGTATTTGATACTGGTTCGGTTGCTCATATTTGTAACTCGAAACAGGAGCTGCGGAATAAACGAAGACTCGCAAGAGACGAGGTGACGATGAGCGTTGGAAATGGCTCCAAGGTTGATGTGATCGCCGTCGGCACGCTCCCTCTACATCTACCTTCAGGATTAGTTTTAAATTTAAATAATTGTTATTTGGTGCCTGCGTTAAGCATGAACATTATATCTGGATCCTGTTTATTGCGAGACGGTTACTCTTTTAAGTCCGAGAATAAAGGTTGTTCGATTTATATGAGTAATATCTTTTATGGTAATGCACCTGAGATGAATGGTTTATTCTTACTGAATCTCGATAGTAGTGATACACATGTTCACAACATAAATGCTAAACGAATTAAATTGAATGATAATTCTACATACATGTGGCACTGTCGTCTTGGTCACATTGGAGTGAAGCGCATGAAGAAACTCCATTCTGATGGACTTATTGAATCACTTGATTTTGAATCACTTGAAAGATGCGAAGCATGTCTAATGGGAAAAATGACTAAGACTCCATTCTCTGGTACAACGGAGCGAGCTACAAACTTATTGGAAATAATACATACCGATGTGTGCGGTCCAATGAGTGTAGCATCGCGTGGTGGATATCGTTATGTTCTCACTTTCACGGATGATTTGAGTAGATATGGGTATGTCTATTTTATGAAACATAAGTCCGAAACTTTCGAGAAGTTTAAGGAATTTCAAAGTGAAGTGGAGAATCATCATAACAAGAAGATTAAATTTCTGCGTTCTGACCGCGGAGGTGAATATCTGAGTTATGAGTTTGGCATGCATTTAAAGAAATGTGGAATACTTTCACAGTTGACACCGCCGGGAACACCACAGCGTAATGGTGTGTCCGAACGTCGTAATCGAACTCTCTTAGATATGGTTCGGTCTATGATGTCTCTTACAGATTTACCGTTATCATTTTGGCGCTATGCATTAGAGACAACCGCATTCACTTTAAATAGGGCACCATCTAAATCCGTTGAAACGACACCGTACGAATTGTGGTTTGGTAAGAAACCTAAGTTGTCGTTCCTTAAAGTTTGGGGTTGCGAAGCACATGTAAAGAAGTTACAACCTGATAAGCTAGAACCCAAAGCGGAGAAATGCGTCTTCATAGGATACCCTAAAGAAACAATTGGGTATACCTTCTATCATAGATCCGAAGGCAAACTTTTCGTTGCAAAGAATGTATCCTTTCTTGAGAAGGAGTTTCTCTCGAAAGAGGTGACTGGAAGGAAAGTAGAACTCGATGAGGTTATTGAACCTTCTCTTGGATTTGAGAGTAGCGCAGCACCGGAAGATGTTTTTGTGCCGCCTGCACCAATTGGAGAGGAAGCTAATGATAATGATCATGAAACTTCAAATGAAGTTACTGCTGAACCTCACAGGTCAACGAGGGTTCGTACCACTCCTGATTGGTATGACTCTGCCTTGAACGTCATGTTAGTGGACAACGCTGATGACCCTGCGACGTATGAAGAAGCTATGGTGAGCCCAGATTCTGACAAATGGCTAGAAGCCATGAAATCCGAAATGGGATCCATGTACGAAAACCAAGTGTGGACTTTGGTGGACTTACCGGATGGCCGTAAGGCTGTCGAGAACAAATGGATTTTCAAGAGAAAAACAGATGCTGATGGTAATGTTACCGTCTATAAAGCTCGACTTGTCACGAAAGGGTTCCGAAAAATTCAAGGAGTTGACTATGATGAGACATTCTCACTAGTAGCGAAGCTAAAGTCTGTGAGGATTTTGTTAGCAATTGCTGCACATTTCGATTATGAGATTTGGCAGATGGATGTCAAAACGGTGTTCCTTAATGGTGACATTGAGGAAGAGTTGTATATGGTACAACCCAAGGGTTTTGTCGATCCTAAAGATGCTGACAAGGTATGCAAGCTTCAGCGCTTCATTTATGGGCTGAAGCAAGCATCCCGGAGTTGGAATCAACGTTTTGATAAAGTAATCAAAAACTTTGGGTTTATACAAACTTATGGAGAAGCTTGTATTTACAAGAAAGTGAGTGGGAGCTCTGTAGCATTCCTAGTACTATATGTAGATGACATATTATTGATTGGGAATGATATAGAACTTCTTAATAGCGTCAAAACCTATTTGAATAATAGTTTTTCAATGAAGGATCTTGGCGAAGCGGCATACATTCTAGGCATCAAAATTTATAGAGATAGATCAAGACGCCTAATAGCGCTTTCACAAAGTACATACTTGGACAAAGTTCTAAAGAAGTTTAGAATGGAAGATAGCAAGAAAGGGTTCGTGCCCATGTTGTCAGGTAAGCCCTTGAGTAAGACTCAAAGTCCAGCTACGGCAGAAGATAGAGAGAAAATGAGTAATATTCCCTATGCCTCAGCCATAGGTTCTATCATGTATGCCATGCTGTGTACAAGACCGGATATAGCACATGCTGTTAGTTTGACTAGCAGATATCAAAGTGATCCTGGAATGGAGCACTGGACAGCGGTCAAAAATATCCTAAAGTACCTAAATAGGACTAAGGATATGGTTCTTTCTTATGGAGGTGATGAACAGCTTGTTGTAAACGGTTACACTGATGCTAGTTGGAACACCGATCCTGATGACTCGAAGTCACAATCAGGATACGTATTTATTTTGAATGGTGCTGCAGTGAGCTGGAGGAGTGCGAAGCAAAGCGTTGTGGTGAAATCTTCAACTGAATCGGAATACATAGCTGCTTCGGAGGCTGGACAAGAAGCTGTTTGGATGAAGGAATTCATTACTGAACTCGGCGTGGTTCCCAGTGCGTTGGACCCGATGGCCATCTACTGTGACAACACAGGTGCCATAGCTAATGCGCAGGAGCCAAGGTCACATAGCAAGCTGAAGCACATCAAGCTACGTTTCCACGCTATTCGCGAGTATGTCCGAGATGGTGACATAAAGATTTGCAAAGTACACACTGATATGAATGTGGTAGATCCGTTGACTAAACCTCTCCCTAGGGCAAAGCATGACCAACACCAAAACGCCATGGGTGTTCGGTATATTACCATGTAATCTAGATTATTGCCTCTAGTGCAAGTGGGAGACTATCAGAGATATGCCCAAGAGGCAATAATAAAAGTGATTATTATTATATCTTTGTGTTTATGATGAATGTTTACATCCCATGCTATAATTGTATTATTAGGAAACACTAATACATGTGTGTTTTGTAAACATATAAGAGTCCCTAGTAAGCCTCTTGTTAAACTAGCTTGTTGATTAACTGATGATCATGGTTTCCTGATCATGGACATTAGGATGTGATTAATAACAAGGTTATATCATTAGGAGAATGATGTGATGGACACACACCCATAGTAAGCGTAGCATAAGATCAAGTCATTAAAGTTCGTATTGTTGTAAACTTTCAAATACATAGTAACCTAATCCTTCGACCATGAGGTTATGTTAATCACCATCACCGGATGGATACTTTGATGACATCGAACGCCGCTTCGTAACTGGGTGGTTATAAAAGTGTCATTGGGTACTCTGAAAGTATGTGTTGAAGCGCATGAACCAAGATTGGGATTTTTCCATCCATATGACAGATAGATATGCTCTGGGCCCTCTCGGTGGAATGTCATCTAGTTAGCTTGCAAGCATGTGACTAGGTCACAAGGGATGACATATCACGGAACGAGTAAACAGTACTTATCAGTAACGAGGTAGAACTAGGTATGGGGATACCGACGATCAAACCTCGGATAAGTATAGTATCGTGAGACAAAGGGAATTGGTTTCGTATGTAAGTGGTTCAATCGATCGCAAAGTCATCGCTGAGTATGTGGGAGCCATTATGGATCTCCAGGTCCCGCTGATGGTTGTTGATAGGAGATGTGTCTCTATCATGTCTGCATAATCACGAACCGTAGGGTGACACACTTAAGGTTCGAAGTTGTTTTAAGTAGATATGGAATATGCGTTGGAGACTGAATATTGTTCGGAGACTCGGAATGGATCCGGGACATCACGAGGAGATCCGGAATGGTCCGGAGAATAAGATTCATATATAGGGGATCATTTTCTGAGTTAGGAAATGTTCCGGAGTGTTTGTATGAGGATTCTAGAAGGTTTCGGAATGTTCCGGAAGGTTCTAGAAGATATCTTGTAGTTTGCTTGAAAATCAAGATAGGGATCAAGGAGTCCTGGTGGGTCAAGATACGGAGTCGTGGGGGAGGAGGACTCCTCCCCCCACCTCCAATCCGCCGGCCTACAAGGGAGGGGAGTCCTACAAGGACTCCCCCTCCCTAGGCGCCTCCCTTCTTTAAATAGAGGGGCAGGGGCGCCCCCTCCTCCCCTGCTCCCATAACACCCAATCTCTGCCGCCTCTCTCCTCCACCATCTTCTGCACAGGCATAGGCGAAGCCCTGCAAAATTCTCTACTCCACCACCACCACCATGCCGTTGTGCTGCTGGGATTCCGTGGAGAAGATCTACTACCTCCGCTGATCGCTGGAATGGGGAGAGGAAGGTCTGCTTCGACTCCGCACATGTGACCGACTGCAGAAGCGCTGCCGAAACACGGCGCCGGAAGGATTGTCGACTTGACCGACTGCGGAAGCACTGGCAGAACACGACGCCGGAAGGATCGTCCACACGATCTTGAGATCGGCAAGTGATCGACTACATCAACCACGAGATCTAATCTCGTTAACGCTTTCGGATCTACGAGGGTTTGTTCCTATCTATCTCGTTGCTCATGTCTAATAGATTAGATCTTGGCGTTTATCTAGATTAGATCTAGGTTTTGTTCGTTCTTGCGGTAGAAATTTTTTGTTTTCCATGCTACGAACCTATCAGGATCTGCCATCCTCCGAGCTGCTCGGCTCGTCGGTGGCGGAGGCGGGCTAGAGCCTCGCAACAGCGGCTATGGCATGCACCATTGGAGCTCGGTATCAGCGACTGGGCGCAGCAACTTGGCCCCGCAAGTCAAATGTCTGAAGGGATCGTCCTGCCTGGAGGGCGGATCCCGATGCCGCCAGTGCTAGGGGAAAGCGGGGAATGGATTTGTGAAATTGGTCAACGCATCCAATCCACTTAGCTGCTCGATTTGCCTAAGAGGTTCCCGCGTTGGCGCCCGCGTCACGGACAGATAACCGACATGTGGGTCCCGACCGTCTACTTCACGAGGCGGTTTAACGGAATGTTTGTATTTGGCAGGGTTGAGATGATTTTCCCTCGAAATGGCCCCTTTTAGTAGTTGGCGGCCCAACTTTTCGAAACGCGGTAATTTCAGGCAACTTAGGTACCGCCATGCGCTGGCCTGCCAACTTTGGTACCGCTGACGAACAACCCCCAGTGCGCGTGGGTGAGTGTGGCGGCGTCTAGGGGTAGGCGTGTGTGGGTTAGGGTTAGCTAGGGGGATTAGTGTGGGTTTCGAGGTGGCCGACTAGCCTTTTGGTCCTGGAAGTTGATGGCTCTAAAAATTTCCATCTTCCACCGTGTTTAAACATTGTTTTCCGTCAAACAATTGACAAGAAACTCTCAGTCCTTGCCAGTAATGACTAATAATTGCAAAGATATGAAAAACCTTTCTTTGAATCGTGTTGTGTAGGAAATCACGATTTTTAATGCGAAATTAGGAGTCATAATGATGGTTTTGAGGAACTCCACATGGCCAAGTAATTGGGGAGTCATTCCCATGCGTCAAAATTCTTAAATACCACTGGTACAGGCAGAGCCCGTCCGTTCCGCCCGCCCGTACCAGGTGGCGTTGGCCTCGTCTCGTCAAACCCTACGACTTTCATGAAGAAGCCTATATATTTTGAGGCTCCAGCCACTGGTCGGAGAGCCACCATTCTCAGATTACACCACAACACCACCAAAGGAGATCCACGCCATTGTTCATCACTTCCATCATCCATCCCCTCCACTAGCCATAAACATTGCTTTGTACTTTAGATCTCCTTGTGATTTCGTGACCATTGTAAGAATATTTGATTTCAATCTAAGTATTTGCGTGATGTTTTATATCTCTGATCTATTTGTTATGAGTGAGGTCCTCACGGGTTGTGGGTTGGGGAGAAACCTCACAGCGATTATGTGCATCTAATTCATGGGTGTATTGTATTTTGTTTGCAATTGCGATTTGTATCTTTTGTTTCTTTGTCTCTTGTCTAGATCTGTGGACTTGTAGGTACCCAAGATCCCATAGATTCATAAAGGCTTGAGGTGAGGTACTTGGCTAGCGGCTATCTCATAGGAACCCCGGTGACAGAAAGGCTAGTATGGTCTTGACTTAGCGAGCCATTCAGGATCACAATAACATCACCACTTAAAGCTTTGATCCGTGTTTTACACTTAATAATCATTTGTAGCTCGTTGTTACGGTGTGCACTTGGTTGGTTTAAAAGACTATTGTTATGCCCGCTGCATCACGGGGGCTCTAGTATATTAGGATGTGTTGCCCAGAAGAGATTATCTCCATTCAAACATTACACATGACTATGCTTATTATTATTATTTTATCCCATATGATGTGCAGCTATAGGAGGATCTTCAACCCATTATAAAAGTAAACTAGATTGTTCCGATAAACTAAGGTAAAATGAACAAACAAAATCTTATAGACGTGATCTTTTTATTTCCTTTTATTGCTTTCCAAGGTTCGATTAAACCTATGTCTTCTAGGGGAAAGCTATTATACTACATCCATGAATCCGGATCGAAGGTATCAACCCTTTTTCTGGCCCCGTTGCCAGGGAAGCAATTTCGCTATCCTAGTGATGTCACTAGAGACCTTGTTTTTAGTTTTATTATTAGTTTGTAGTGTATTTCTCGTTATTAGTTTACTTTCTTGTTATCTATTTGAAAACCCCAAAAAATTAGTTACTTGTTATTTCTTTTCATTACTTAAAAATTACCAAAAATACAAGAGCCATGGCTCAAAAGAGATTAGGGGAGCATGCTACTCACACTGATAATTTTATTCGCGCACCTATCACTCAGCCTGCTGTTGATGTGGAAACATATGAAATAAAGCCTAAGTTTTAAGTTTGGTTCAACAAAACCAATTTGGGGGCTCATCTGCTAAAGATTCGGGTTTGCACTTAAACACTTTCACTGAAATTTGCGATATGATGCGTATTAAGGATGTAGATCCAAATGTTGTTAAATTAAGATTGGTTCCTTTCCCTTTGAGAGGAACGGCTAAGGATTGGTTGCTAGCTCTACCAAAGGAAACTATTAAATCTTGGGAGGAATGTACTAATTTGTTTATGACTAATTTTCCCCTAGCTAAAACTATCCAGCTAAGATCCAACATTACAAGCTTCAAACAAGAATATAGTGAGCCACTAGCGCTTGAGTGGGAAAGGATGAAACAATTCGTAATGAACTGTCCTAGTCATGGAAGAATGGCTTATATTACATTTGTTTTATAATGGTCTTAACCCAATGTATAAGTCTATGCTAGATACTGCAACATGAGGAACAATCATGGGAAAGCAAGTGAGTGTTCCAAAGAAATTACTTGATGATATGCAAAATAATCATGCCCAATGGCATGTGGAAAGAACCTCAAAGAGAGTAAGTTCAATTACCGAGGTAAATAATGAAGAGCTTACATCTAAGTTAGATGAGATGCTTAGCATAGTAAAAGGTAAAGAAGATACCCAAGTTAATGTTATTGCTACTGATATTAATGACATCAATTTTATAGGTCTCACTCCTTTTAATCCTGGATAGAAAAATCATTCTGCTTCTAATGTTCAAAACATTATCCTAATCCTGCAGGAGATCCTTACAACAATTATGATAATACTAATGTAGCAAATCATGGAAATCTCTCGTTTGAGAAAACTGTTAGAACCTTTACACAAGCTCAAACCGAGAAAAATAACATGCTTATTAAAATCACGGAGAACCATGAAAGTAGTATAGGAAAATTATCTAACAAGGCCATTGCAATTAGAAATGATGTGCAGGCTCTACAGGAAAGGACAAAGACCATTGAGGCTTAGCTGGGTAAAGTAGCTGAGAGCCAAGCTCTAATAGTAATAAAGTTTGTTGGAAAACCCGAGTCAAATCCGGTAGAAGACCTCGAGATGATGAGGGTAGTAACCAATGAAGAGAAACCAGAAGAGCTGGATTATAGAAATGCGTCAACACCAGAATATACCATGGAAGATCTACTAAAGATGATCACCGTGAAGAACCCCAGTATAGAACAAGGTAATGATGTTATGTACCAACAATTTATACAACAAGTAGCATCTAAGTTCGAGATTTAGAGATGGAGTATAAGAGGCTAGCTGATAAGCTACCTGCTAAGCTAGATGATATATTTGAGCCCACTATTAAAGTTAAGTTGGGAGTCAATAAGATATCCGCACTTTGTAATCTTGGTGCGAGCGTCTCAACAATTTCCAAAAGCTTATTTGACAAACTAAACTTGGGGCCATTTGTCACTACTGAGTTGAGACACCATCTAGCTGATTCAACTTATAAACAAGCTGTTGGGATAAAAAATATAGTTGTTGAAATTAAAGGTAGTCCCGCTCTCATTGACTTGTTATTGTGGATATGCCTGAAGCTCCCATTGTACCTATAATTCTAGGTAGGCCATTCCCAAGAACTATTAAAGCTTTAATTAATTTACATGAGGGGAATGTGAGAATAGGGCTACCATCTAGAGATCCTTTTATAGTCCACTTCCCTAAATGATTATGATGGTATAATTACTTTAAAAGCCAACTATTTTGGAGTGGGTATTCCACTTCTTAAACCTAAATAATTTCCATTAGGGTCCAGCTAATTGACCTTAACTACAAGCGCTTCATGGGAGGCAACCCATGTGAAATAAAGTTTTTTTTTACTTTTGTGTTAGTCTTTTTTGTTGTTTGTTTTGTTTTTGTTTCTAATAAAGAGTGTTCAAGAAGTCCTTTGGAGAGAGGAGAAGAAATAAGGTAATCTTTGATCTTTTGTTTTACTGGCACATGGCCTAAGTAGTATTACTGATTCTTTATGTAGTATATTTGTTGTTGTTATGTCCTTTGATAAGATGTGCAAAGGCGCACCGAGCTTCTAATCAAAACATTGAGGTTTGTAGCTCACATGACGTTTAATGACATGTGGTACGGTCGGAAGGGACCGTATCGTGCGCCCGTACCATAGGAAGATAGAAATTCTGATTTTTGCCGCAGGAAAAAGTGCTCTTAACGACCACTAGTACGGTCGGACGCGCCCATACCGTGCGCCCGTACCGTACCCTCGAGCAAACCATTAGATTTAAAGCGAAGATACATAATGGATAACGACCAGCAGCACGGCCGCGCACGACTGTACCGTGCGCTCGTACCGAGTACAACACCAGAAGGGAGCCTCGCCCCAAGGTATGTCACCCAGTACGGGCGTGCTCCGGCCGTACCGCCCGACCGTTCCACATACACGGCCACCATAACCAGTCCGAGGAGGTAACCTAAAAATCCCCAAAACAAATATTTATCTTTCTTCTTCCTCCAAACTCCAAACCATCTCCATTGGATCTTCAAATTTACTTAATATTTATTCGATTTCTTGCACTCAATCGATCTAAGGTATGATTCTCCTCCAATCGTTAACTTATTTGTGCAAAAGCTTCACTCAATCTTTCATCATTGTCAATCTAGACTTAGGTCTTGTTCATGATTAAATCTTGATATTGAGCATGATTAGTATTTTTTTTACAGGAGTTTCCTTTATAATTTGTGTAGAGAATCACTTATGCTATGTTTCTATTGGACTACAAAATTATTACCAATTTTATTTACTTTATCTTATTATTTTTAGATAAACACGAGGAGCCATACACGTGAGATGGCTACGGAGTCCTCTGCACCACCCGTTGATACATTGACCCTCGAGTCACATGGTATTTCTAACACCATCAAATCGGCCCTATGCAAGTTTTAGAGATTCCCGCCAAACCCGCATAGATACGATTCAAAGATTCCCACTAGGCAGTTGCGTGCAGGTGGAGAACAAAGTAATACCATTACACCATAGTCCACGATGGAACCCACAGAACATATATATATATATACAGCAATGACTCTATGAGTCCAAAATACAGATATACAGTATAAAGATCTAAATCACCTTGAAAACGATACAACATCCAAATACAGACAAGATGCAAATTGGGCTAAGAGCCCTGGTGAATAACCAATGGCGTCCATAAGCCTGCCCAGGCCAAGCCGGAAGGGGTAACCCTGCTAACGACATCGAACTCATACATGTCAAAGAAAAAGGGGTGCCGACAAAGGGCAAAGGAAAAAGGGAGCGGTCAGTACTGAGTCCAGTACACAACAATTCTAGAATTCGGTGGCTCTCGCCTACATAGGTATGTGATAGGGTCAAGGTTGGGAAGCAGGAACTTCATGCCTGATGACGCCAGGTTAAAGCTGGATCAGCTTTATAGGTCGGAGCAAATTGAATGTCAAGGTCCTCCGGGTCCAGCGTGCTTTGGGCCCCGGATCATGAAAGAACCCCCGGTAGCTAACTTCCAGTTACCCAGAGGCACGAAGACATATGACGGCAGCACCAAGCCGGAGGATTGGTTGATCAATTACGCAACAACAGCGAAAATTGCCACAGGCAATCTGAGATGGGCAATGAGATATGTACCCCAGATGTTGGAGGGGCCAGCAAGAGTATGATTAAACAATTTACCACCCGGAAGTAGCAACTGCTGGATTGATTTTGAGGAAATGTTTGTCAGTAACTTCTCGAGCATGTATCAGAGGCCGAATAGGCCATAGACCCTAGCAATGTGCAAGCAAAGGCCAAATGAAACAGACAGGGAGTTCTTAACCCGCTGGTGCACCGTGAAAAACTCGTGTGAAGGTGTGATTGAGTCACAAGCCATAGTATGGCTTGCACAAGGGTGCAGATATGCAAGCATGCTGTGACAGAGGTTGCAAAGGGATATGCCAACTACACTGGCAGAGACAATCCGGATTGCTGATTCATATGCTTTGGGTGATCCAACTCAACCTAGGCTTGTGGAAAACGAGTCAAGTGAGGAGTACTACCAGCGAGATGGAGCCGGATCATCCTGACAAAATGATTACCGGGGTAAGAGAAGAGATGATATACCGGATTCTTGTTACAGTTCACAACAAGTTGCTACGGTAAACCAAGATCAACCCGGAGCAGGGAGTAATCAGCGTCAGAAAAACTAGAGGGCAACAATGGACTCCGAGAAATGATGGCAAGAAAACTTGGACGCCCGAACAAAAGAAACAGTGGCATGAAAAGAAAGACCGGCCAAGGTATACGTATGTGGCAATGCTGGATCAGCCTTGCAAATTTCACACGCCAAATCCGAGTAACCCGATGGGTCATACGACTTGGCAATGTGAATGGATGAGGAAGATAGAACAAAGTGGTTCGGGGAATGCTTAGGCACCTCGGAACGATCAGCCTCTACAGGAGTTACCCCGGTAGCAATTGCTCTCCGGAGCAAACACGCAACAGTTAATGTTGCCACCACCTCCGCCGAGGTAGGAAAACCATGAGAAAAGGGATGCAGTGCATCAGGTGGAAAACCAGCATCAGCCAGATCAAAAATATCCCGGCAATGAAGGGAGAAACGAATACAGAGAGCATCACCAAAGTTACTGCGTGTTTACCACGGAGGAAATGGATAGAAAGAGCTTGCAACGCCGACATATGGAGGTGAATGCAGGTATGCCAGCGGTGACGAGGTATATGCCTTGGTCGGATCAGGAAATTACCTGGAGTATCAAAGACCATCCCAAGCTCATGCCAAGTCCTGGTTCATATGCGCTAGTGCTGGACCCAACGTTCATTGGGCCAAATATTAATGTGAGATTCTCTAAGGTGTTGATTAACAATGGCAGCACCATTAATATTATGTACGTGGATACAATGCGCAAGTTGGGTATCTCGGAGAACATGCTCCAGGCTACGAGAACAACTTTCCATGGTATTGTGCCAGGCATTTCCTGTGAACCCATTGGCAAGGTCCGGGTAGACGTGTTATTTGGCACGAGAGATAACTGTCGAACTGAAAATTTGTAGTTTGAGGTGGTGAACCTGGAGAGCGCGTATCACGCGTTACTCGGCAGGCCTGCCTTGAACAAAATCATGGCAAGTTGTCACATCAGTTACCTGAAGATGAAGTTGCCCGGGCTAAATAGAGTAATTACCATAGTAGGAGATTTCCGACGTTCCATTGAGTGTGCGTCAGCCGGGTCTAACCTGGCCGAGTCATGCGTGATTGCACAAGAAAAGAGAAAGATCCAGGAAGTGGCGGCATTGGCTTAGTCCGCACAGCAGTATATGCCAGCGCTGAGTAACCCGCATGGAAGTATCTCATTTCAAGAAACAAAGTATACAAAGAAAGTGCTAGTAGATGATCTGTTCCTAGAGCGCACCATAACGATTGGTGCCGGGTTAAATGACAAATAGGAAAGCGAGCTCGTCAACTTCCTCCGTGAGAATCGGGATATCTTTGCTTGGTCCACACAGGACTTGCAAGGTGTTCCGAGGGAGTTGGCTGAGCACTCTTTGAATGTGAGACCCGGAGCAAAGCCGGTGAAGCAACCTCTCCGCCGCTTCGCCGAAGATAGGAGAAAAGTCATTGGAGACGAGATAGCTCGGCTCCTAGCAGCTGGGTTTATCATGGAAGTGCTTTACCCGGATTGGCTATCTAATCCGGTGCTGGTGGAAAAGAAGAAAGATGATCCTAATGTGGTAGTGGTTTGGCGTATGTGCATCGATTACACGAACCTAAATAAGGCGTGCCCAAAAGATCCATTCCCACCGCCAAGGATAGATCAAGTCATAGATTCTACTGCTGGATGTGAACTGTTGTCATTCATAGATGCATATTCTGGTTTCCACCAGATACCTCTGAACCCGAATGATCAAATAAAGACTGCGTTTATCACCCCGTATGGGGCTTATTGCTATCGCACCATGCCTTTTGGTTTACGTAATGCAGGGGCAATGTACCAAAGATGTATGGAAAAATGTTTACATGACCAAATTGGCCGAAACGTGCAAGTGTATGTGGATGATGTGGTTATAAAAATCAAGGAAATCAAAACGCTCCTTGATGATATCAGGCAAATGTTTGCGAACCTAAGAAGGTTCCGAATGAAGCTTAACCCGGAGAAATGTACCTTCGGTGTCCTGACGAGAAAATTACTCGGATTTGTGGTTTCCAGCCGAGGTATCGAAGCTAACCCAACTAAAATCCGAGCCATAGAACGAATGGAATTACTGAAGTGTCTTAACGATGTCCAAAAGTTCACTGGTTGCCTGGCATCTTTAAGTCAGTTTGTATGTCGGATGGGAGAAAAGGCATTGCCTCTCTATCAACTAATGAAAAAATCGGACAAGTTCGTATGGTCGCCGCAGGCCAATGAAGCCTTCATCCAATTAAATAAAATGTTAGCCACTGCACCAGCGTTAGCCTCTCCACTATCAAAAGAGCCAATGTTGCTCTACATAGCCGCAACCAACCGAGTTGTAAGTGCAGTAGTAGTGGTAGAGCGCGATGAAGAGGGTAAGTCAGTGCAAAGGCCCGTTTATTACCTGAGCGAGGTATTATCAGCATCAAAACAGAACTACCCTCACTATCAGAAGATGGTGTATGGTGTGTATATGGCAGCGAAGGAGCTAAAACACTACTTTGAAGAACACCCAATCAAAGTGATATGTGAAGCCCCCATATCTGAGATAATGAGTAACAAGGACGCAAGCGGCCAAATCGCAAAATGGGAAATTGAGCTAGCCCCTTATGCTCCGCAGTACGACAGGAGAGATGCGATCAAGTCTCAGGCTGTGGTCGACTTTTTTGTGGATTGGGCCGAGATGCAATATGAGCCACCATTGCCAGATCCGAACTACTGGAGAATGCACTTTGACGGATCAAAAACGAAAACCTTGTTAGGCGTCGGAGTTGTGCTTACCTCGCCCAAGAAGGACCAGCTAAAGTACATGCTGCATATCCAGTTCGCAGCATCAAACAATGTTGCAGAATATATCAGGGCATGGGCTCAAAGTGGCAAAAGAAATTAGAATACGTCGGATCCAATGCTTTGGTGACTCCGATCTGGTAGTCCAGCAAGTCTTAGGGCATTGGGATGCGTTGGATGCAAATATGGCATTATACAGATTTCATGTGCAGAAGATATCAGGATACTTTGAGGAATGCGAATTTCACCATGTACCCCGGCTGGAAAATGAGGCTGCCGACATACTGTTGAAACTCGGATCAACCCGACAAGCAATCCCGCCAGGGGTAGCACTAGAGCACCTCAGAAAACCATCTATCAGGCCATCCCCAGAGTCCGAGTCAATCTATATCCCGGCTAATCAGGAATCGGAAGCTGTGCCCATGGACATTGATGTGGGAAGTGGTTCACGAAACCCGGGGACTGCTTCGCAAGACCCGGGGATTGCGCAGCGTGATCTGGCTAAAGTTATGCCGGTGGATCAAATAGAAATTGACAAGGAAGTGTTCCCGGTACGAGCTATACCAGCTTGGGCACTGCCCATATTCCAATTCCTAAAAGATTGAACTTTTCCTAGCGAAGAAGTGCTTTCAAGGCAAACTGAGAGGAGGGCAAAGGCATACATGAATATCAATTCCGAGCTATAGAAGAGAAGTGTCACAAATGTCCTCCAAAGATGCGTTGACCCAGAGGAAGGGCTTGACATCCTCCGAGATATACATCAAGGGGAATGTGGGCATCACGCCTCGTCCAGAGCCTTGGTAGCAAAAGCTTTCCGGCATGGGTTTTACTGGCCAAGTGCCTTCGAACAAGCAGAGGATCTGGTAAGAAAATACAATGGTTGTGAGAGGTATGGTGTTTGGATATGGTCGGCCCATTTAAGCCGGCAAGAGGAAATATGACCCATATCTTGGTCATGGTTGACAAGTTTACAAAATGGATTGAAGTAAAGCCGATAAGAAAATGTGATGGAGCTACGGCCATGACATTCATCAAGGATATAATCTAGAGATATGGCTACCCTCACAGTATCATAACAAATAACGGCACCAATTTCGCTGAAGGACCATTCGCGTGATTCTGCCAAGATAAAAAGATCTGGCTAGACATTGCTTCAGTAGCCCACCCCGCATCGAACGAACAAGTGGAAAGATCCAACGGATTAGTGTTATCCGGGATAAACCCCCAGCTCATTGAGCCGCTGCAAAGATCAGCGGGGTGCTGGATAGAAGAACTACCAGCGGTACTATGGAGTTTAAGAACAACTCCTAATCGATCAACATGCTATACGCCATTTTTTCTGGTATATGGGACAAAAGCTGTATTACCAGCCGACATAAAGCATGATTTGCCTAGGGTCACCCTATACACAGAAGCCGAAGTGCAAGAAGCCCGGCAAAATGATGTTGATCTGCTGGAAGAAGCGAGAGAATTGGCATTGTCCAGATCCGCCATATATCAGCAAAATCTCTGACGCTATCATAGCCGGAAACTAAATCCCCGAGTTTTTCGGGAAGGTGATCTGGTACTCCGGCTGGCACAACATACTGCTGGCATGCATAAGTTATCCCTCGCATGGGAAGGGCCATTCATTGTAAGCAAAGCATTGCACAATGATTCTTATTATTTCGTCGATGTAATACCAAAGGAGAACAACAAGGCGGACAGGTCCGACGAGGAATCTAAGCGTCCATGGAATGTAGCTCTACTTCGTCCATTCTACACTTAACAAAGAAGTGTCTATATCCGAGTTTCTCATATGTCGGTATGTATGCCGGAAATGAGTTTATCAATGAAATCTTGGCACCTCGAGTAGTAACTCGGGGACTGCCTTAGTAATATTATTCATACTTTGTGTTAGTTATTTATTTTTATGTCAGCTGGTTTAAGTTGCTTCTGCCTAAGACGGATTAGTAGTGTATGAGCACCAAAAACTCAACTCTTCGACTTGCTGTTGTCCAACAAGATTTGGCTTCATGGCAAGCAAGATAACAAGTTTGGAATTGCGTAGCACACGAAAAACGACTAAGGAAAAGAACGTAATCGAGCCGACATTTTTTATTTGGACTAACTTTATGTTTACCTTGTTTTTACTATGCTGGGTTATTTTGAGCTAGTCCTAAAGTTTCCAAGTATTGTTAAGTCAGTTTTTGAAACTCGGTCTCGTAAGTCACAAAACCGAATCAAGGTAGACACGAGCTGAGCCAGAAAATTGGAGAAACAAGAAAATGAAACTTAGGGACTACGCCCAAGTTAATCCGACACGAGCAATTTAGTAGCAAAATATGATCTGTGTGCTTAATACATCTGCACCCGGCATACCGGGGATCTAATAAAATTCAAATTGTTTTTTGACGCTCAAGGAGCAGCAGCAGGAGGAGGTAACTCGGTGCTAGCAGGTGGAACTCCGGCCTCAGCTTCTTCATCTTCATTTTCTTCAATATCCGAAGCTTCGTCCCCTTCATCGTCGCCCGAGCCATCCTCGACATATTCGTCGTCAACAGCGTCAAGGAAGCTTGGTCCCTCGTTCCATTGATGGACGGGGGCAAACTGGATGAGGTTGTGGGCGCAAGCCTTGCGCCGAGCTGCCCAATCTAGGTCAGTTGACCACTTTGATCCGGTGCGCAGACGCTCGAGAAGCTTCATGTCTAACTTTTCGTACCATGAGAGAACAAAGTGGAGGACAGTTTCAGCTCCGGCACGTGCGGAAGATTCCCTCCAGAGGTCAAGCTGGGTCTCGTACTCCATTAACTTGGTAATCAGAGCTGTGGATCCCTCCGGAACATCCTCATCAGGCCACAGGGCACGGAAGATCCGGACAGATGAATCTAGGAGACCCGAACCATAGTTCTTCATGATTTCAAGGTGGGAGGACAGGCTGACTATCAGATCCTCCAGGTCAAGTGGAATGGAGCCAGGACCAGATGGAGTACCTCTTTGCTGGCAGAACTTGGTAATGCATTGGATGCAATGGCATCACCCTCTGGGAATTTATCTGAAGATAAAACAAGTAAAATAAGTAAAAGAACTTAACCTAGAGAAATTCACATCATCTTAAGGAAAGGAGTTTACGGGAGAGGTGGATATGGATCCGAGTCAGCTCCTTGGTGCAATCGTCACGTCTCGTCCGGAGCTGCTCAAGTTCAGCATTAGCCGAGCCAAGCTTGACGTCGGCCTCCTTCAGCAATTCTTGATCCTTTGTGAGTTGGAGGTTGAGACGTTCCCGTTCCTCGGTGAAGTCTTGGCCAGCTTTCTCCATCTCAGTTTTGTGGAGCGCCTTGAGCTTGGAAATTTCATCATCTTTGGTCCGGAGAATGGCAAGTTCATCGTCCTTCTTCTTGATCTCGGCCTGATGTTGCCCTGCTTGTTTGAGAAAATGCAGCATCATATCAGGCACGGGCACACTATCTTCAAGGGATGCTGCAACGGTGTGTTAACCCGGCAGAGCCGAGGCATAAATATCTGCCGAGCCAAGAAGAAAAGGAGAAATAGCGCAGAAGGAGATTAGCCAGACCTAGTTACCTTTTATCTCATCCAAGTTCTTCCTCATGATTCTGTTTTCGGCCTCCACTTCGGTTGCACAATCCGAATGAAAAATTAATCCGGCAGGGAAAGACTAAGAAAGATGGGAAAAGGCAAAGAGAAAACTTACCCCTTTTGTCCAACTCAGCAAGAAGTACATAATGTTTCGAGCGCAGCCCCTTGTGTGTGTGTCCAAGAGGCGCTGAAACTAAGCACTCTGACGATTGGTGGTAACCTGAGAAAAGCAAAGTTGACTTAGGTGTGTGCATATTCGAAGTGTACAAAATCCGGGCCAAGTGGAACTTAACCCGGCTCTAGGTGTGTGCATATTCGAAGTGTACAAAATCCGGGCCAAGTGGAACTGAACCCGGCTCTAGGTGTGTGCATATTTGAAGTGTACAAAATCCGGGCCAAGTGGAATTTAACCCGGCTCTAGGTGTGTGCATATTCGAAGTGTACAAAATCCGGGCCAAGTGGAACTTAACCCGGCTCTAGGTGTGTGCATATTCAAAGTGTACAAAATCCGGGCCAAGTGGAACTTAACCCGGCTCTAGGTGTGTGCATATTCGAAGTGTACAAAATCCGAGCCATGTGGAACTTAACCCGGCTCTAGGTGTGTGCATACCCGAAGTTACTAAGGAGCTATGCTAGTTTTCTAAGGAGCATCCGGCCAAGTAACAAGTTACTCCCCCGGAGGCTCGGGGACTAATGGATATATCTCTAAGAAAAGACAAAGTAGCGTACCTCCATCATCCAGCTGGCGAGGTTTATAGCCTTAGCTGATGTGTTCATTGACGCGCTAAACTCTGCAAGCCCAAATTTATCCGGAAGATCGTCGGTGGGATTGACGAACTCCGCTATGTTCCAGTTATTAACATATTCAATTAGGGCCGGGGGATAGCGCTCTCGGCTAAGCATATGGGGTGCAATCAAACCCTTGGCATGGGCCTCCCTCCTTTCAACTTGGGCAGCAGCAGGGCTGGTGTGCATCGCAAGTTGCATGCTAGCTGACCCGGGGGAGGTATCTTTCTTCGGCGGAGTTTTCTTCAGAAGCATGGACGCGAGCGTGCGCTGTCCAGCCTCGATGGATGCTGCCCTGGCGGTGTCAGAAGTTTTCTTGGCCTTAGGCTGCTGCTGAGAGGTTGAGGTTTGAGCTGTGGATTTAGTCTTGGGTGCAGCCTTGGTGCTAATTGGGCCTTCTCGCCGAGTCTTGGAAGACTCGGACGAGGCAGAGGGAGTTGGTGCTGCTGCTGTTGGTACTTGTGGTGCTGCTGTTGGTGTTGGTACTGGTTCTTGTGTTGTTGCTAGTCTTGGCGGTGGTGCTGTTGGTACTTCGGTGGTGGCAGGTTGCGGCTAAGCCGATGAGGAGCTGGGAGCATCCGCTGCCTCGGCAGGTCCACTTCCCCTTGCTCCAAGGTTGCCCTCCTCTGGATGAGGTGGGCTAGAACCCGGAGCAGCCACAGAACCCTCCTGAACGGGGCTCAGTGGGCGTGTATCATCACCACAAGGGGGAGATGGGCTATGCCGGAAGGAGGAGGAGATGCTCGAGCCGCTGTGAGGAACCTCCACCGCAGCCCTGCCTAATCAAACAATGAAAAATAAGTTACAACAGAAGAAAAGCACGAAGCAAATGATTGGGAAATGAGAAATGTGACTTACTCATCAGAGGTCATGGGCTCTTTGGGCTTTCGAGCTCTCCGGGTCGTGACCTTAGTCGGAGGCTTGGTGGAGGCCTTGTCTGCGGACTTCTTTCGCCTCTTGGTAGTCTTAGGAGGTCCGGAAGAAGCAGCAGAAGTGGCTGCCCGCTTCTTAGACGCGGCTGGGGCAGGCTCACCTGTGGCGAGAGGAGGATCTTCGTGGATTTGCCCAGCCGGGTTAGCTGAAGCCGGAAAGGCGTAAGAAAGGGGTACAGCGTCAAATGCTTCCATCATCTCAACATCGGAATCATCTTCATCATCAGGCCAATCTCTTAAGGAAGAGAAGTTACCAATGGGTCGCTTGGTTACATCAGGGAACGGCAGGAACATCTCCTGATCCGGCTCCTCCTCGTCCGAGACAAGACGATCCTTCGCCCACTTAAGGGAAGGCTCGGGGCCGTCTTCGAGGGTTTTCTGAATGAACAACTAAGAAAGAAATACAAGGGATTAGATAAACAACATGATCCAACATAGGATTCAACTCGGAAACAGATTGAATCACGAGACTTACCGCAGGAGCAGGCTTGTCTCGGGAGTAATGCTCTATCCCCCATTCCCAGTTAGCGGAGAAGTCCTTGTCGGTCGTAAAAAGGGCGTTGACCCAGTGGAATATCTCGGTGTTGTTTAGTTTGAAGGAGGAAGTCCGGTTGGGGTCAAGTCGCTAGCTCATATGGTAAAGCTTGTGTGTGCGCTTCTAGAGAGGGGAGATCCGGCTGCGGCCGAAAGTGATCATCGCATCCTCGTTGCGTAGCCCCAAATCCTTTAGCTCATGGAACCTCTTGCTGACTTGGTTCGCCAAAACGGTGGGTTTCTTGGAGACCTGGTCCCACAAATCCAGATTAGGAGGACCCGGAGCATAGGGGCGCAGCTGGATCAGATCCTCATCCGTGTTATTTCTAACATAGAAAAAGGTTTGGTCCCAGCCCTTGCAGGAGTCAAGCCCCATGACCCGAGGAAAGATGGATAGTTTCTGGGGAGAGATGGAGGCTGCACCGAACTGAGTCAGGTGTTTGTCATCCGGGGAACGCTATTTCTCCGGGATCACTATTCTTCGCAGACCGAAGAACCGGATCCAGAGCTCTTTGGTGGGCCACAATCCGACGTATCCTTCGACGGTGGAGGCAAAGGAAGAAGGGATGTGATGGCGTTCACCGGGAGATGGTGTGATTGGAGTTCGTAAATGTTGAGGAAATCGTGGAAGAAATCACTAACGGGAAGGCCGAAGCCGCGCTGAAAATGGGAGAGGAACACGATGAACTCACCCGGATTGGGTGAGGGAGCGAGCTCCTCGGATGCGAGGCAGGCGGTCACGCCCACCGGGATGCGGCGGGTGCGGTATAGCCAGTCCAGGTCATCCTGGCACACCCAGGAACCGGCCAAGGCACCACACTCCGCGTTTTCAGCCCCCCCCTCCATCTCTTCCTCAGCGACGGCGAGTTCTTCTTCGGTCATGTCTAGATCGCAGTCCTCACCAGCCCGATCAAACGAGGGAGGCAGAGGCCTAGACTGGCGCAGACCCATGCGGTGGAGCTGCACGAGAGCGGCAGCGAGGTAGGTGCAAGAAAGCACTGTGTGGCGGCGGCACTGCTGAAGTAGATGCGGTGGCGGCGGAGCTGTCACTAGGAGGAAGAAGAATAAGAAGAGGCAGAGGGGCGCGAGAAGGGGGAAAAGACCAATGGGCGCGCCCCACCCCTATTTAACCATGCCCCAGCGGGGGTAGTGGGATCGTGCGATGCGGCGAGGCCACACGATGTGGCCGTGTATCTGCTGGATCAGCCAATCAGAGGCGAGCCACAGGAAGGGCCACATGGCGCAGGGGATCCCACGACGCGACGTGATATACAATTAACGAGGAGACATGTGCGACGTGACATGTGCAACAGTAACACCTGACATTAACTTTGGCAGTAACTGGCGCAGGCCCTTAAAATGAGGCAAGATAATGATTACCCTCCACGTGGGGAAGCGTATGAGAGAAGGAAGCATTACCCAAAAAAATAAAGGGTGACCCGGCCAGCGAGTGAAAACTCGGAATGTGCTTAGCGAAAGCTAGCTCATGAAATCCGGGCTATGAGGTAACTCGGAAGAGGGAGCAAAAGGCTCGGTAAATTGAACCTATTGTGGCCTTAGCAGCTGGAGCTGCTAAGACCACACCAGCTTCGGGGACTAATGTTGGGGGGATACCCCTGGGTAGGGTCACGCCAGGGTATAAAGGCCGAGTTAGCCGAGGTACGGCAAGGTCAAAGCGAATGCTGGCCGGGTCACCTCAAGGCAGGCCGAATCATGGAGTAACCCGGATCGGAGGATGTCCACCTAACTGAGTCCCGGCCGACGTATGTCATATCCCGGCAGGATTTCTGTAACTTGTATGTCGGTACCCATGTGGCCGGATTAACCAGGCATGATCCGGGTTATATCAGGCTTGTAAGAGAAGGAAGGTATCTCGCTGGTCAAAAGGTGGTCACTGTATGCTGGAGCATGAGCGAAGCAGACAGAGGGAAGGACCACCGAGGCGTGGCCGACAAGGGTGACGTGGCCTGTGTTGGATGACGTTGGCTCCGCAGAGGCTCAGGTAGCCTCTTCATGGCTTACGATGGTGAAAAGTGACCCGGTTGGTTTGCTATTTTGGGAAGAGGCATATTCCTTGGAATATGCCTCCACGTATGCCCTAATTGGAGACCTAGCCACCCCTTTATAAGGAGGGCTAGGACATTTGTAGAGGGGGTTGATTTCTGGTGGATTGGCATTTGAGTAGTTGGTTCCTTAGATATAGGTAGTGCTGAGAGTAAGAGAGCTCCTTCTTCCACCTCTCCCGAATACAGCTCAAGGATCATTGTAAACCTTGTGAACCTAGTGAATACAGAGCATCTGTGTGTGGAATCACCACACTATCCCTCCCTGGATTCCTCTAGTGCATATTGGGCCCATCTTTAGCCTATCCATGGCATCTGCCGTGACACCACCACGACAATTAGGTTGGTATAAAAATCTATCCCATGAATTCTGATAGGCTAAACTTTGCAAATTTTTCTAGATTTTGTAGTTGAACCGGGGATTTGAACTATCATGACATGCTTCAGGTTGGTTGGGTGAATCTTACTAGTGCATGCAAATTCTTCGGTGACAAATGAATGCGATACTCCCGAATCAAAAAATACTCTTGCTAAAACTAAGTTGACATAAAACATACCCAGCACTACGTTTGTCGCTTCTTGGGCTTCCTCTGCATTCATGTGGAAGAGACGACCGTTGTGGTTGTGAGGGTTTCCTGGGGCAAACCTTCTCCCGGGTTGAACACGACGCTGTTGTTGAGCTGGGGCATTCACATTGGCAGGGGCGGCAGTCTTCTTGGGACACTGATTGGAGTAGTGGCCCTTCAATCCACACTCGAAGCAAGTGATCTGGGACTTGTCTTTTGCTACGACGGGCACAACATTGCTGCCAGTTCTGGGTGCAGTATTGTTGTTGTTGTTGTTGTTGTTGCTCTTGGGAGGGGCATGGTTGAAATTGTTGGTGTGGCCAGAGTTGTGATTGTTTCCTACAGACTTCACACTGCCTCCGCTACGGTTGGGGTAGCTTGGGCGAGATATTGGGGGTCAGTTGTTCCTTGGTGCATATCCTGGTGAGGGGTTGGGACGGTACTTCTGGTGACTGTTGGATCCAGATTGCTGCATCATATGACGTTTGCGGTTGTCGTTTGCCTGGTTAATCTTCCCTTCCATCTGAATGGCAGAGTCGACTAGCTCTTCGAGATCCTCGAAGCGGATGTTGACGACGACAGTCTGCATCTCATCATGCAGTCCATTTAGGAATCTCTCCTTCTTCCTAGCCTCCATGTTGATCTCATCAGGTGCGTACCTTGCCAGCGACAGGAATCTGTCACGGTACTCCACCACAGTCATTCTGCCCTGCTTCAACTCTCTGAACTCGTCCCTCATTGGGGTGACTAGACCTTGTGGCATGTGGGTGCGGCTGAACTTGATTTTGAAGGCTTTCCATGTCATCACTTGACCATGGTTCATCAGGCGGATGTTGTTCCACCAGGCTCTTGCGTCTCCTGCCAAGTAGTGGGTGGCAAAGAGAACTTTCTCGTTGTCATCAACTCTGGCTACCTCCAAGTTGTTCCCCATTGTCTGCAACCAGTCATCAGCATCTAATGGGTTCACCGAAGCGCTAAAGATGGGGGTTAGTATTCTGGAAGTTCTTCAGCTTGGATCCTTGATGATCCTGATTTTCATGCCCTTGGTTGGTGAGAGACATCTGGGCGATCTGTTGCAGTGTCGCTAGATTAGCTTGGCGCTCTGCCCTGCTTGCTTCTCTGTCTGCGATGAGATTCTGCAAGATCTGCATCATTGGGTCTTGCGACGAGCTACTCCCTCCTTGGTTTCCGCGAGTCATCTAAATATTGAGGTAGATAAAGGGGGTAAGAGGGAAAGTTCTAAGGTTCATGGTTTTGGTTTCAAAGCTAAAACTTTGAGTTTGACTCAGGTTTTTGCAACTAACTTCATTTCATTCATTCAAACAAGGCACACGATACAAACACACACACACCACAACAAGGAAAACAGATGGTTTTAAGTACCATTCTGTTATCTACGATAGTGGGACCGATACATCTCATGCTACCACAGTGCTCTAGTGCATCTACTCATCGTCGATGAAGTCGGAGTCCTCATCGTCAGTGTAGAAGTCCACGGCATCCTCCTCCAGAAAGTCATCATCATTGCTGAGGTAAGAATCCATATCTCCCTGGATGTCTTCACCCTCATCTTCTTCTTCCTTTGCGGCAAGCTGAGCTTCTTGCTCCTTGATGGTCTTCTCGAGGTCAGCCACCTTCTTGCGAAGACAGGCGATGGTGCGATCCTTCTTTGCATGCTGGAGGCGAAGAGACTGACTGTCCTTGACAAGCAGTGAGAAAGTCTAGGCCCTCTGGTCGGCAATGGCACGGTTTTGGTTGGCAAACTCCCTCGCATTGTCGAATTTCTTCTGACGATCGTACAACAGGAAGTCAAGGTTCTCCACTTGACGCTTCAGCTCTGGGTGACTTGGCATCTCCATTGGCATTCCCATGAAGTCACGCCTTGCATAGTGAGCAAAACGGGTTCCTTGGATTTGGTTGACACTAAGGGCACATAGACGTGCGAGAGCTTCATGCATTGCCCTGGCTAATCCATCTCGCCAGTTGTTCTCTCTGACGGAGAACTGGATTCTCCCGGACATTGGTGCTTCGATGCTTCCTCGAAGATTAGCGGTGATAAGCCATTACAAATCTCCTCCTAGCGGTCCTGGAAGTTAAGCTCCAAGAAACTCTGGATGCGGGCGTCCCAGTAACTTGGATAGTGAATCCAGATCCCTCTCGAAGATCAGCTGACCTCCGTTTCCCAACTGGTAGAACTTGTTGAACTGAGACTCCATCTACAAGAATTAAGGATGAGGAAGTTAGTGACGTGATCAAGTGTGTCAATTTTTATGTGGTAATGTAAGAATTGGGGGAACATGATTTTTTTTGAGAAAGAATGAATTCCCAAGGGTAAGAGAGGAAATAGTTTTTCATAAGTACTCACTTTGGTTTTTGAAACTAAGTTTTTGGTTTAGACGTCCATTCTAACTAGGGTCTCCTATGGTCATGATGGCTCTGATACCAACTTGTCAACACCCGGATTTTTAATCCCAGATGCCTGTTATGTCATACATCGCAATCCCAGGATTACCATTTTTGCGAGACATAACAGATTGGATATCATGGTACATCATCCATTACAAACCATAATTAAGGTCTTACACGAATAAAGGATCTCATGATCCAGTCTTAATACAACAAGAAGCGGAATAAATAATAAGCGTAGCGATGGGGTCCATCTTCAGGGGCACAGGCAATGCTGACGATGGAAGATAGTCCTAGTTATCATAGCCGTCCTAATGTCCGTCATCTTGGTAGTCTCCTTCATAGTATGGCCATAGGAATAGCCAGGGACAAAAGCCATGAGTACTCTTTAAGTACTCGCAAACTACCACTAACAAGTAAGATAGTGCTAGTGGGAAAAGTTAACTCTATGTTTATTTGTAAAGTTAAGTTTGAAACCTAAGCTGGGTTTAGAAACAAATAAAGATAAAATAAAGTTCTAGAATCACTTAAGTTGGGAAGCTAGTGTCATTGTCACAACCCTGTTGTTGTCAATTCAAGATTCATCATTTATTTCATAAGTCATTTTGAAAACATCTGACAACGAAACAGTATGGCCACTCCAACTGTCCATAACAGCGGACGCGGCTATTCGAATAGTTTGACACTCTACAGAAGTGGTACACTTTCACCACAAGATTCGATACATCTGTCAGGGATAACCCTGAATCATCATACTTAGTATGTAGATAATCAAACATAACCATTCCCTTACACACCCTAGTATAAGCGCCTCTTCTATGAGCATGGCCTCCCAACCATGACCATCTGTCATCTTGGGAACTGCATAGGTGGACAAAATTGAGAGGTAGCTTCAGCTCAAACCTCTCCCGCGAGGGAACTAATACTAATACATATAAACTTCCGGCTAGGCCTTACCCAATTCAGGTATTGTGGTTGTACGATAAAATTGGAATGGTATCGCATCCGAATCCAACCATCAGTTTTGTAAAAGGGTTAAGGATCATGCCTCAACATTTTCATCATCATAAACCATTTGTGTTTCTCAACACATGTCAAAAACATCTCAATAGAATGACTCATCATTCCAATGTTTTCACAATTCATTTTCACCAAGTATTCCCATCTAAAAGTGACTCAAGTTTTGATCTAGCTCTAATCTACTAAGTTAAGAGTGTTCACTAAGGCGGGATGATAGGATCAATCTCATGCCGTAAAATGACATCTAAGGTTATCTAGAGAGGTCAAGTTTTATACTTTTTATGCTACCGTCAAAACAAGTAAAGGACTTTGGTAAAGTAAAGAAGTAAAAGCTTGAAAGTTAATTTGGAGTAGGTATTAGTGAAAGTAGTATAACCAAAGCATGCCTAATGCATCTTGCTTAAGTCATCTAAATATTCTAGCATGCAAACAATAGCTTGCATTGCTAATGATGGCTTGCCTTGTGTAGTACAGTGGTTGAAGTTTTCTTCCTCTTCTTGGTAGAACTCCTCCTCCTCGAAAGCTTGGTGGGTACTATCGTCTATGAATACATACGGAGTACACAATCACCAATCAAAGCTTAACTAGTCTACTTAGCATACTAAGGCACACATTTGAGGATCTAATCTCATCACAAGAATCGCAAGGTTTAATTAACTAGTTTTATTCTTTTTATTTGAGAAAAATAATTTCTACTCATTGAAAATAACTAAGATTAAATATTCTCCAATTAAAATATGGGATCATATGGACACATGTCATCACCACGTATTCTAACATATGGGAATGTAATTTAAGGGTTGGATCATATTTAATTAAGTTTAAGTTTATTATTTAATGATTTAAAGTGACTAGAAATTCCTATATAGCATTATTTTGGTACTAGTCCAACGTCACTGCATGCAAACCTTAATATTTTTACATATTTAGATAGTTATGGTTAAATGTGATTTTTGAGAGTTGGAATCAACTCAAAAGCTATTTTAGTTGATTTTATAAAAATGCTTGAGTGTGCAAAAGCTTCTGTCTTGCTATTTTTACTAGGAGAGATCTCTAACTCTAAATGAATTAATTCCAACGGGCTTGGATAGATCTCTTCAGAAGCTTTCCAACACAATTGGAATCACTCCATTTGGATTTGTAAATCTCTCTGAATTCATTTTTAAACTAAGGGACATAAGTGATTTCAAACTAAAATAGAAAAACCTAAATTGAATTCGTGGACTAGCACGGGAAAGAAAATGGGCCGGCCCAGTGGCGTTCTATGGCGCAGAGAACAGCTGACAGGGGGGTCCACATGTCAGAGGCTCTTTAAATGCGAAGCGGTACGGGGCAACGTGGTCCTTTAGATTAAAAGGAAGATCTATGTCTGGGGCTTGTCGTCGACGACGGATAGGTCGCTGACGAGGTGGAACCGTAGCGGATTGGTGGGGGTCTGTGGTGGCTTACCGGGGCTCTGGCGAGGGTCGGTGAGGCGGGCAAACGAACTGGTAGACGACGGCGATTCTCCTGGTACCGGTGGCGTCCCGAGAGGTGGCGTTGATCAACGGCGCCCTTCTCCTCCTTCCGCGGCGGACTCCGACAAAATTCCAGCGCTGCGGACGGCCGCTTGCTCCGGTGGGGCTCTAGGAGTGCTGTGAGAGGGAGGGGATGAGAGTGGTGTGATGAATTGGTGCTGGGGAGGCCTCTATTTATAGGCTCGGCGAAGCGGCAGAGGAGCATGGGCGGTGCTCGCCGGTGACGACGGCACAACGAGCTAGAGGTGTGGGCGGTGCGCTAGGACGGTGGGCAGTGCCCTGGCGAGTGTCACAGAGGTGCGTGTGCAGTGAATGCAGGTCGGGGGAGGTGAGTGGCGCGGCACGCACGATGTCTCTGCCGACGGCGAGTTTCGCGGCGGCCGGCGACTACGGGGTGCGCTCGGGGGAAAGAGGATGTCCGCTAGCTTCCTAGGACGATGGTGATCGTGTAGACGGGCGGCTAGAGCAAGGCAGGGTCTGGCTGAGCGGGGACCGTGTGTGCTCTGCGGGCAGCGTCGGCATGGAAGACAGGCTTCGGGCGCGACGGCTCCTAGCTTCTCTTGGCGCTGTCCTCGGGCTAGGGCTGGCTAGGCGGTGGAGGTGGACCACAGGCAACGTGCTGCACATGGTGGGCGAGGCTGGCGGCGGCTGTGGCGCACTGTCACCGGTGAGGGTGCCCAATGGTGCTCGGCCTTAGTGGCCATGACCATTTGGTCGTGGCACAGTGGGTGGCTGGGCTAGAAAAGGGTAGGGGGTGCACTGGGTGGCTATGATTGCAAAATGTGAGACCACATTGGTCCAAACACTGCTCAAAATAGTGTTTTTGGTTTTTGTTTGAATTTTACCCACAAGGTGTTTGTAGAAATGGCCGAAAGAGTTCAAGTTTTGAATTTTGAGATGATTTTTGGTGGAGTTGCTAGGCACATGCTTAAGCCTCTATGGTTTCTTGGGATTTGAAAATGGAGTTCATTTGAGTGGTTTTTGAAATAGTGTGATCTTGATACCTACACTAGATTCAATTTTCAAATGCCATTTAAAATTACTGTTTGAAAGTTTTTGGCAGATCACAAGGTGGGCCTTGGTACATCACTACATGTACTAGAAAGGGGTGCAAAGATTTGTTTCTGTTAAGAATAGAGTTCGAGGAATAGCCAAAGTAGGCATGTTGATTAAAATGGCACAAATGACCATTTCTTTCTTTTATTCATTTTGATTTTTTTTTCTTTGGGATTGGTTTGGGATTAATCTAGATGATGTTTATTTCACCTAAGAATCATTTTACAATCAATGTATCACTTAATTAAGGCAATTCAAATCAACTCCTATTTATATGCACACACATATGAATGTTTTAATATTTTTAAATGGAAAAGTTTTTGTTACCCCTAATTATGATGATTTGGATCTTAATAACCTTGGATTGAAGTTTTGGGATGTTACAACTAGTTTGGCCCCAAGAAATAAAGTGTGAATCAAGCTCAGGCGAAGGGGGATCCATAGAATCTCCCGTATGTGGATAGTGCAAATAATAAAGGAACATGTATCAAGTACTCGGGGCCTGCGGGACACAAGTGAGTTTGGAAGAACCAAATAATGTCTATGGCCCACCGGTGCCTCTGCATTAGTTATATCTATTCCCAGCATTTTATTTAACAAGTTATAATTAAAGTCATGATCATCTCCACCATTAAACATGTGCCAACCTTCCAACAACGATGGAACAACAACGACACGAAGAAGCACCTGAGCAAGCAACTACGACTCGCATGGACAACCATCTATCAAACAACAGGCAATAGGATGTGTCCAAGGCAATATAGAGGCTCTAAAGAATATAAATGGTGCACGAAAACTAAAGCATCACAACACGGATAGCAATAGATCAATAGGAGGAAATAAAGACTATAAATGCAAAATAGAAAGGGGGAGATTGCTCGCCTAAAAACACAGCCAAAGGTTCATTATTCGAAGAACTTATCAATACTCGCATTAGCTCAATAGCCTAATCTGTGAAGAACCAAAGCACTAAAAGAAACACCGGATGCACTATTAATAGTACGGCAGAAGATTCAGCATGATTATGATATGATTGAAGGGAATATGCCCTGAGAGGCAATAATGAAGTTGTTATTATATGTATTCCAAGTATATGATAGATGTTTATTTTGCATGCTATTATTGTATTAATATGGAAACGTTCATACATGTGTGTTTAATAAACAAATATAAGGTTCCTAGTTATGCCTCTCTTTGAACTAGCTTGTTGATTAACAAGATTATCAAAGTTTCCTGATCATGGACATTGGACCTCATTAATAATGAGGTCACAAAATTTGTGAAATGATGTGATGAACATTCATCCAAAGTATAGCATTACAATGAAAGTCATTGTGTCTATATTGCTATAACATTATACGAAGTAATCCTAGTCCTTAGACCATGAGATCATGTTAATCACTAACAGCGGAAGAGTATCTTGATAACATCAAACGTCACACCGTAAAAGGTTGACTATAAAGGTGGGTTTAGTGCTACTAAGGTGTTATGTAGAGGCTCATGGATCAAGAGTGGGATTTGTCCATCCCAATGACGGATAGATATACGCTAGGCCCTCTCGGTGATATCACATTAAGAATAGCTTGGAGGAAAGTGATGTGGTCACTAGAATGTTGCATGTCGGTAACAAGATCAAACTAGGTATTTGGATACCGATGATCTAATCTCGGACATGTAATATATCATGAGACAAAGGGAAGTTACTAATGGCCCAAAATATATCGAGCTCGTTGGGGAACCCAAAGAGGAAGGTATGATGAGCACATCAACAAGTTTCCCTCAATTATGAAACCAAGGTTATCAATCTAGTAGGAGCAAGGAAACACCCCAAAGGTGTTGCTAGCTGTACTTTGGCAGGACGCACCACCGGTGCTAGCAGCAACGTGGAGACATGCACAACACAACCACAGAACTTTGTCCCCAACTTGCGATGATGTTGTCAATCTCACCGGTTTTCCTGAAAACAGAGGATTAAACGTATCAAATGGAAGAAAGTAATAGTTTGCAGAAAGTAAACACAAAGCAGTAAACAGTTGATTCCAGATTGAAAGTAAAAGAAAGGACCGGGGTCCATAGTTCACTAGAGGTGGCTCTCCTTAAGATAGAAAACATGCTGGGTGAACAAATTACAGCGGGGCAATTGACAAACATCGAGAAAGCATACAAGCATATACTACTCATCTTGACTCCTTTGGAACTTGATTGGGCATTACAACATTATACATAGACCGCCATCCAACTGCATCTATGACTAATAATCCACCTTTAGGTTATCATCCAAACCCCCTCCAGTATTAAGTTCCAAGCAACGGATAATTGCATTACTGTCAACACCCAGATTTTTAATCCCAGATGCCTGTTATGCCATACCTCGCAATCCCAAGATTACCATTTTTGCGAGACATAACAGATTGGATATCACAGTACATCATCCATTACAACTATACATAAGGTCTTACACAAATTAAGGATCTCATGATCCAGTCTTAATACAATAAGCAGCGGAATAAATAATAAGTGTAGCGGTGGGGTCCATCTTCAGGGGCACAGGCAATGCTAACGAAGGCAGATAGTACTAGTTATCATAGCCGTCCTGCTGGCCATCATCTTGGTAGTATCCTTCATAGTCTGGCCATGAGAATAGCCAGGGACAAAAGCCATGAGTAGTCTTTAAGTACTCGCAAACTACCACTAACAAATAGTATAGTTCTAATGTAAAGTGCTAACTCTAAGTTTAACTATAAAGTTAAGTTTGAAACCTAAGCTGAGTTCAGAAACAAAGAAAGATAAAATAAAGTTCTAGAATCACTTAAGTTGGGAAGCTAGTGTCATTGTCACAACCCTGTTGGGGTCAAGTCAAGATTCATCATTCATTTCATAAGTTGTTTTGAAAACATCTGACAATCAAACAGTAAGGCCACTCCAACTTTCCATAACAGCGTACGCGGCTATTCGAATAGTTTGACACTTTGCAGAGGTGGTACACTTTCACCAAAAGATTCGATACATCTGTCAGGGATAACCCTAAATCATCATACTTAGTATGCATATAATCAAACATAACCTTTCCTTTACACACCCTAGTATAAGCACCTCTCCTATGAGCATGGCCTCCCAACCATGACCATATGTCATCTCGGGCACTTCATAGGTGGACAACATTGAGAGGAGAATATCATTTTGCGGCCCAAAAGTTGGGGTGGCCAGGCAATGCGGTACCCAAGTTGATTTTTATCACCACGATTCAAAATGTTTGGGCGCCAATTGTTGAGAGGGGTTTTTCAAGTGAATGATGGCCAAACCCAATATTTTCAAATCGCGCCAGTTAAGTCAGGATATTCTGTTACACTAGTTCATGTTGTTCCCCTCCTTCGCCGGTCACGCTTCTTAGCCACCCTGCACGTGTCGTAGGGGAAAATCTATTACTGTACTTTCCTAACTCTCAACACTGAATCTTGCCGCGGCGGCGGCGGTCCCTATTCTTCCCTTCCCCAACCCTAAATCTGCCCGCGGCGGAGGACCTTTTTTCTCCCTCCCCCGACACTGACGCCGGCGGCGGCGACCCAGCATGTCTTGCAAGGCGAAGGTTGTAGCTACGTTGCCGACTGAAAAGGGTCCGTCGGGGCCCAAGTCTGGGGCTCAACGCGTAGCAGCGGCGAGGTCTTCAGCCCCGGTTAGCGAGGAGGCCAGCAAGGATTCTTCTCCCAAGGTACCTACGAGCAGCGGGTTGAAGAGAAAATCAAGGCCGGCGGCGGACTGTTCGGCTCCGGTGGGCGGATGCAGCACTTAGATCTCGAAGAAAAAAACCCGGGAGAAGAGCGAGAGGTGAATTTTTTCTTATCTATGCCTTATCTTGCAAGTAGATTAGTTACGGCATAATAGAATCTAATGAACTGAAATGTTCCCCTTTTTAATCAAATTAGGCACAGCTTTGATACAAGTGACCTATATGAGTTCACAGTTCATGTTCGGCAGTACACTACAAAGCTTGATTTTGGTTGCGAGAGGGTTGTGTTCGGGCAAGATGTGCATCTGCTTGTGAATTGAAAGAGGTTGTGTCTGTTTCGCAGCTGGGAGATATGCTTGCCGCTAGAATTCCCTGGGTTCTAGACAGAGGACAAAATTGGTGTGGCGCAACATGAATGATACCTATCAACAAATTGAGCACTCGCATGAGCTTCAAATGGTTTGGGAGTGTTGTGCAGCTGATCGTAAGGTGAAAGTTGAAGCGATGATTGATGATATGTATGCAGATGCTGGAGATCTTACTGCCAGAGCTTCTGCTCCTAGAGAATACGGACCAATAGATGCTGATCTATATAAGTTCAGTATACGCGTAGAGGTGGATTCATACATGGCAAAACTTGATGAGGGAGTTAATAAGCCAGTTTCGTCATGTACTGTGGAGATCACTGTCGATTCCAAAAACATAACTCTTGATGAAATGAGAGAGATGATTGGTAAGGAAATCAGTATTGGCCCTAACAGATGGCAGAAATCCGGTGGTTGCATCATAAGAAGCAGCAATTCATAGATGTTTTGGATACTAAAGACTTATGCAGATTATGCGGCGAAAGAAGCGAACCAGGAAGGTGTTCTTCCTTGGTACCATTTCTGATGTTGTTGAACAGGTTATACTGGATGTAGATGCCCCTGTAGTGGCTGAACAGAATGAGGTGGTCGACGTTGATGAGATCTGATGAGAGCTGCCACCCTGGGCTTGTCATATGGACCGCGGGGTTCCCCTGCCTGTATTTGTAATATTGATTGCTGTTGCATTTTGAGCGTGCTTCTGTGATTATGTTTGTTGAGAGATTGCGATATAATGTTGTGCGAGCTGTTGAGATTTTCGGACATGTCACTCACTGAAACCATCATTCTTGTAATAAGACATAAGTACATTGTAGTTGACATGATTATGTTTCTTAAGATGACGTACCGTACTTGTTTCTGTTATTATGTTTATTGGGACATTGTAATGTAATGTTTTGTGAAACCATGACTGGACTAGTGATGCATAAATACATTATAGTTGACATGATTATGTTTCTTGAGATGATGTACTGTACTTGTTTCTATTATTTTGTTTGTTGAGAGACTGTAATGTAATGTTTTGCGAAACCATGACAGGACAAGTGATGTGTAAGTACCTTGTAGTCGACATGATTTTGTTTCTTGAGTTGATGTAATATACTTGTTTATGTGGTTACGTTTGTTGAGAGATTGTAATGTGATGTTTTGTGAAACCATGTTGTGGTTATGTTTGTTGAGAGATTATATTATAATGTTTTGTGAAACCATGAATGAAGAAGTGATGCATAAGTACCTTGTAGTTGACATGATTTTGTTTCTTTGGATGATGTAATATACTGGTATGTTTTCATTAGGCAATGAAATTGGGATGTAGAGCTCGTTGGGAACCCCAAGAGGAAGGTATGATGAGCACAGCAGTAAGTTTTCCCTCAGTTATGAAACAAAGGTTTAATCGAACCAGTAGGAGCAAGGAAACACCCCAAAGGTGTTACTAGATGAGCTTTGGCAGGGGGCACTACCGGTGCTAGTAGCAACGTGGAGACCTGCACAACACAACCACATAACTCTGTCCCCAACTTGCGATGAGGTTGTCAATCTCACCGTGTTTTGCAAAAAACAAAGGATTAAATGTATCTAATGGAAAGAAGTAAAAGTTTGCAGAAAGTAACACAAAGTAGTAAAAGATTGTAGAATGTATGTAAAGTAAAAGGACCGGGATCCATAGATCACTAGAGGTGGCTCTCCTTAGATAGACAACATGCTGGGTGAACAAATTACAGCGGGGCAATTGACAAACACCGAGAAAGCAATACATGCATATACTAATCATCTTGACTCCTCTGAGACTTGATTGGGCATTACAACATAATACATAGACCGCCATCCAACTGCATCTATGACTAATAATCCACCTTCAGGTTATCATCCGAACCCCCTCTAGTATTAAGTTGCAAGCAATAGATTATTGCTTTACGAACTGCGTGTAAAGTAAACAATATGATTGTTCTATGAACACGGGATTGTTGTTTTCTCCCTAGTAGCAAGAGCACATCTAGTACCTTAGAGATTTCTGTCACTTCCCCAGATTACCAGAGGCATGAACCCACTATCAAGCATAAATACTAACTCTTGGAGTTGCTAGCATCTACTTGGCCAAGATAGCTACTAACAACGGAAAGCATGCAAGATCTCAAATAACAAAGACATGATAGAATCAATAATCAATCTGAAATAGCATCTCAATATCCATCGGATCCCCGCAAACACAACATGTATGAATTAAAAATAGATGATCTTGATCATGAATGGAGCTCACAAGATCTAAACATGAAAGCACAAAGGAGGAGAAACCAGCCATCTAGCTACTACATGGATCTGTAGTCCAAGGATGAACTAATCACGCATCACACCGGAGGCTTGCATGGTGATGAAGAAGGCCTCCAGGGTGAATTACCCTCTCCGGCAGGGTGCCGGGAAGAGCTTCAGATCCCTCCCGATCTAGGGATGGAGATGACGGCGGCTACAGACTCTTTCGTGGATTTTTGATCGGGTACTTAGGGTTTTCGTCCCGAGGGAAACTTATAGGCATAAGGAGAGGCCGAGGTGGTGACGGGAGCAGCCACACCACCCCCTGGCGCGGGCCAGGCCTGGCCGCGCGGCCAGGTGGTGTGGTGGCTCCCTGGACCTTCTCCGTCTCGTATTCTGGCACTTGATCCCTTCTGGAAAAATAGGCACTTTAGCTATTGTCCCGTCCAATTCTGAGAATATTCATTTTCTGACTTTCCTGGAACCAAAAACAGCAGAAAACAGGCAGCTGGCACTGTGGCTCTTGTTAATAGGTTAGTCCAAGAAATCATATGAAAAGTACTCCAAAGTTGGAACAAAACACAAGAAAGTAGATAAAACCAAGCATGGAACATCAAAAATTATAGATACATTTGCAATGTATCAACATCCCCAAACTTAACTCCTGCTCGTCCTCGAGTAGGTAAGTGATAAAAAGAAATAATTTTTGACGTGACATGCACCATCGAAGATTTGATCAAAGTATTTGCAAAACTCAAAGCTGGGATCATAGTACTTCAATCATAACATGAAAGACAAAGTTCTAGCAAGGCAAATAAACTATGATGCAACATAAAAAGGTACAAACAAACGATTCATGAATAACTTGCCTTGCAAGACGTTTGTTTGTTTCACATAAAGAAAACATAGCATAATAGTATTCAGCTTGTCCCTCAATAGAGTCGCAAATATAAATGCATAGGACACCTTCAAAGTTCATAAGAGTGACTAGATACAATAGTTTAAAACAAGCAATATCAAGTTATGCATCAATCAACTATTCTTGGGACAATGCACATAGAACTAAGAATGGCCACTATGCTCTCAAAGTAGGTGCATAAAGATAGAAGGTGGAGACTCAATATAATGGTGGAAGAAAAGCCTTTTGTAAAAGGAAGTAGGGATTCAAGTCTCATAAAGAGCTTCCAAAAATTATGGTACTTGTAGTTTTCAGCTCTCATTGCCCCTATCATAAGCATCTTGAAAGTGATTAAGGTTAAAGTGACACAACTAAGAGGATATGCTTGACAAGTTATAAACCGAAATCTCATGCCCCTTACTTATGAAGACCGATACTCATGCTACTCAACTTTAGTCACGAGTAAGCTCTTGTCATTGTAAGTATATGTGTATCATTAAGAAACGCAATGGGGTATCCCTTGCACATGATACGGGAGCTTTCCCATAATCAAAATGACAAGGCAAGCAGACAATGAGCATCTCAGCAATCTTTTTATTTGCTATTTGCATAGGTTTTTATTGAGGATGCTTCATAGAGTGCTCATTATGGTGATGCTGCAAGTTTCCACTATGATTAGGCATGGATTAGGCTAGCGGCCCAGGCATTTCTCTAACACACATACAAACTCCATGATCTTACAAGTTCCACTTTTATTTCACACCGCCGGGATCCGTAAGCAAAAGAACATGATATCAACGGGGTACAAAGTACAAGTGCAATGTTGAAAGCGTTCCCCATGAAACATGGTTCTGCTAATTTCAACTTATAAAGCGCAAGCATATACACAACAAAGAAGGACCCAATGGTTCAAGTTTATTAGAGGCAATAAAGTAAAGTGTGCCATCAAGTTCGTGAGAGCTTTCATCACTAGTTTTCTCATAACAAGTGAAAGGTAAACAAAAGCATGAATATACTTGGAATAGCATAAGCTAGTAGGTAGGTATGGTGGACTCTGTGGAATAACTTGGTTTAGGTAGTTGGATGAATGAGTGGAACTCATACTTGGTGGTGGAGGCTAGCAAAAGACTGGGAGCGACAAACTAAGAGAGCAATAATGGCCATAATCATGCAGAGCGACAAAACATCATTGATCAAAGCATAAAGTGATACTACAAGTTGAAAACTAAAGGATAATAAAGCCTATGGTGACTTGAGATAGTCATAACATGGTGGAGCATGTGCCAAGTCAACCCAAAATAAAGCATCAAAGGAGAATACCACTATGCTATGCTTTAATATTGTAAAACAACGCATGATTCATCCAAGGCACATTAAGAAATCTCAATTGTTTATAACAAGTCATGATACAGGAAAGAATACTAAGCATAAAGCCAAAACAATATCAAGCATGGCATGCCAAAGCATATGCCACAGTCAAAAACGAGCTCTTTTTACCACATAAGCATGAACTTTCCTACTCTTTTCCAAACCAAACCAAACTATTTGCAAACCAAAGTATGAAAGAGGGGGTCCAATAAATTTATTCAGAACACTAAGAAAACCAAGAAAAATAAAACCAAAACAAAAACGAAAAAGAAGATGCTCCAAGAAAAACACAACTGTGCATGAAACAATAAAAATGAAGCGTTTGGAAGAAACATGGGATTTTTATTGATGAAGAAGGGGATGCCTTGGGAATCCCCAAGCTTTGATGCTTGTACTTCTTGGATATTTCTTGAGGTGACACGCGTGGCATCCCCAAGCTTGAGCTTTAGTCCATCCTTCATCTCATTACTCATTCCTTCCATACACCTGAAATTTTTCCTTCATGCAAAACTTCACACAATCTCATTAGCAACATTAGTGCACTTAAGATAAATAAGTCTCAAGATTAAGTTCTAACACCAAATAAACTTCCATTAGAACACTAGCTACTATAGCAATTCCCTCAAAAATCTCAATTCCCCAAAGGAACTCAAGAAGGAACTAACAAGAAGCAAATGCAGAAACTGGCAGAAATCTGTCAAAACAGACCAGCAGGTAAAGACGAATTTTTTCGAAGACCTTCTGTTGCTCAAATCAAAAAGTGTTGAAATAACGAAAGTTAGATAACAACCTGGGGCAGAAGAACAAAACATTACAGCTCAATCCGACGTACAGAGCTCTCTCAGTAATTTTTACGGTAAAGCACAGAAATCTGTTTTGGGACAGCAACTTTCCCAATCATTACTTCTCTCTCATTAGAGGTTACTCTTGGCACAAAAAGCAAATAAAAAGGATAAAGAGAGGTTATTACAGAGGTAATAACATCCAAGACTCAACTAAAACTCTTGGGTTATCTCCCAACAAGTACTTTTCTTTAACGCCTTTAAGTTAGGCATAAGAAGCAAAGAAAAAATCAAGTGTTCTCAAATGAAGAAGCATTAAGACCAAATTTTTTTTCATAGGAGAAGCAAAATAAATATTTTCTCTCTTTTTAGGGAAGTGTTCTATACCTTTCTTGAGTGGGAGTTGATATTTAATGGTGCCTTCTTTCATATCAATGATGGCACCAATAGTTCTAAGAAAAGGTCTTCCCAAAGTAATGGGACAAGAAGCATTGTATTCAACATCCAAAACATAGAAATCAACGGGGACATAGGAATCGTTAACCATAATAAGAACATCATTAAGACTCCCCATGAGTTTCTTTTTAGCATTGGCATCAAGTGGGACATTCAAATAACAATCTTCAAGAGGAGGCAAATCAAGCATATCATAAATCCTTCTAGGCATAATAGAAACACTACTATCAAGATCACACAAAGCTTTGAAATCATAGTCATTCACTTTCATATTAATGATGGGTTCCCAACCATCTTCTTGCTTTATAGGAATAGAAGCTTTATGTTTCATCTTTTCTTCTTTAATCTTTATGAGAGCATCAGTAATGTGTTTTGTAAAAGCCATGTTCATAGCACTAGCATTAGGACTTTTAGCAAGCTTTTGTAGGAACTTAATAACTTCAGAGATATTGCAACCATCAAGATCAAAATCAACTTTATCATCTAAAGTGGTAGAACTATTACTAGCCTCAACACTCGTGGTGGTAATAGTAGAAACACTAATGTTTCTAGCAATTTCACCTTCTCTTTCCCACTTAGCATGTAACTCAGCTAATAGTCTAACATTTTCATTAATTCTTACTTGTATAGCATTAGTAGCTGCAAAGGGATTCTCATTAGTTTCGGGTTTCGCAGCCATTTTATTCAAAGTAGATTGAGCTTCAACCAAAGATGCTATATTTCTTTCAGCATTAGTGAGTTTTTTCTCAATAGTTTTATTGAAAGCTGTTTGTTTACTAATAAACTCTTTAAGCATAACTTCAAGTTCAGAGGGAGCACTCTTATTTTTTTTGTAAGAATTTCCATAAGCATTACCATTGTTGGGAGGATATGGCTTATAATTGTTGTTACCAAAATTGTTCCTATAAGCATTATTACCATAAGCATTGTTGCCAAAATTGTTATTTCTTATGAAGTTCACATCAACATGCTCTTCTTGAGCAACCAAATAGGCTAAAGGAACATTATTTGGATCAATATGGGCTTTTCCATTAACAAGCATAGACATAATAATATCAATCTTATCACTCAGGGAGGAGGTTTCTTCAACAGAATTTACCTTCTTACCTTGTGGATCTCTCTCGGTGTGCCATTCAGAATAATTAACCATCATATTATCCAAAGTTTTGTTGCAGCACCCAAAGTGATGGTCATAAAGGTACCTCCAGCTGCTGCATCCAATAGGTTCCTTAAATAATAGTTCAATCCTGCATAAAAAGTTTGGATGATCATCCAAGCAGTCAGTCCATGAGTGGGACAATTCTTTACCAAAGATTTCATTCTTTCCCAAGCTTGAGAAACATGCTCATTATCAAGTTGTTTAAACCTCATTATTTCACTTCTCATGGATATAATCTTAGCAGGAGGATAGTATTTTCCAATAAAAGCATCTTTGCATTTAGTCCAAGAATCAATATTATTCCTAGTTAAGGAATTCAACCATTCTTTAGCTTTTCCTCTCAAAGAGAAAGGAAACAATTTCAGTTTAATAATATCACCATCTATATCCCTATGCTTTTGCATCTCACAAATTTCTAGATGGGAAGCAATACTAGAAAATTGTTCTCTCATAACAAGATTGAGCAAAGCAGGTTTTATCTCAAAGAAAGTATTCTCAGCCACAGGTGGAGCAATAGGTGTGCTCATAAAATCATTGTTGTTGGTGCTAGTGAAGTCACACAACTTAGTGTTTTCAAGAGTACTCATTTTTTTGGGTTTTCAAATAAGAAAGCATACAAGTAAAACTAATTTTTTGTTTTTTTGTGTTTTTGAAGAACAAAACGAGCAAACAAAGCAGAAAGAAAACTAAGCAAAACAAAAACAACAAAGTAAAGAGATTGGTTATGAGGGAACCCCCTTGTGAAGATGTCCTTGACTCCCTGGCAACGGTGCCAGAAAAAATCTTGATGACTCGTAGTTGATGTAGAGCTCGTTGGGAACCCCAAGAGGAAGGTATGATGAGCACAGCAGTAAGTTTTCCCTCAGTTATGAAACCAATGTTTAATCGAACCAGTAGGAGCAAGGAAATAACCCAAAGGTGTTACTAGCTGAGCTTTGGCAGGGCGTACTACCGGTGCTAGTAGCAACATGGAGACCTGCACAACACAACCACAGAACTTTGTCCCCAACTTGCGATGAGGTTTTCAATCTCACCGTGTTTTGCGGAAAACAAAGGATTAAACGTATCGAATGGAAAGAAGTAAAAGTTTGCAGAAACTAAACACAAAGTAGTAAAAGATTGTAGATTGTATGTATAGAAAGAGGACCGAGATCCATAGTTCACTAGAGGTGGCTCTCCTTAGATATACAACATGCTAGGTGAACAAATTACAGCGGGGCAATTGACAAACACCGAGAAAGCAATACATTCGTATACTAATCATCTTGACTCCTCTGAGACTTGATTGGGCATTACAACATAATACATAGACCGCCATCCAACTTCATCTATGACTAATAATCCACCTTCAGGTTATCATCCGAACCCCCTCCAGTATTATGTTGCAAGCAACAAATTATTGCTTTACGAACTACGTGTAAAGTAAACAATATGATTGTTCTATGAACAAAGGATTGTTGTTTTCTCCTTAGTAGCAACAACACATCTAGTACCTTAGAGATTTCTTTCACTTCCCCAGATTACCAGAGGCATGAACCCACTATCGAGCATAAATACAAACTCTTGGAGTTGATAGCATCTACTTGGCCAAGATAGCTACTAACAACGGAAAGCATGCAAGATCTCAAATAACAAAGACATGATAGAATCAATAATCAATCTGAAATAGCATCTCAATATCCATCGGATCCCCGCAAACACAACATGTATGAATTACAAATAGATGATCTTGATCATGAACAGAGCTCACAAGATCTAAACATGAAAGCACAAATGAGGAGAAACCAGCTATCTAGCTACTACATGGATCCGTAGTCCAAGGATGAACTACTCACACATCACACCAGAGGCTTGCATGGTGATGAAGAAGGCCTCCAGGGTGAATTACCCTCTCAGGCAGGGTGCCGGGAAGAGCTTCAGATCTCTCCCGATCTAGGGATGGAGATAACGGCGGCTACAGACTCTTTCGTGGATTTTTGATCGGGTACTTAGGGTTTTCGTCCCGAGGGCAACTTATAGGCGGAAGGAGAGGCCGAGGGGGTGCCGGGAGCAGCCACACCACCCCCTTGCGTGGGCCAGGCCTGGCCGCGTGGCCAGGTGGTGTGGTGGCTCCCTGGCCCTTCTTCGTCTCGTATTCTGGCACTTGATCCCTTTCGAAAAAATACGCACTTTGGCTTTTGTCTCGTCCAATTCCGAGAATATTCATTTTCTGACTTTCCTGGAAGCAAAAATTGCAGAAAACAGGTAGCTAGCACTGTGGCTCTTGTTAATAGGTTAGTCCAAGAAATCATATGAAAAGTACTCCAAAGTTGGAACAAAACACAAGAAAGTGGATAAAACCAAGCATGGAACATCAAAAATTATAGATACATTTGCAATGTATCAGTAATCTAGGGAAAGGGCATGGTATCCATTAAACTATTGTAACATGCCAATTTAGTCATCGTTGCAGTACTAGAAGGTCTCTCTCTCTCCCTCTCTCTCTCTCTCTCTCTCGCCGATGCCGACGCTGTCGCAATCACCATCCCCTGCGACGACGCATTTGCCATGCTGTCCTTGAATGGCGAGGATGACCAGTTGAGCTGCGATAGCCTTCTCTCTGACATCGAGTATTCCTTCCATGATGTGAGTTCCTCTGTTTTCTCGGGCTAGGGTTAGCCAGTGGTATATCTCTCGATCTGAGCTCCATATGTGCATGCAATTGTGTTTGATTTCAGCTTTGCATTTACCTATAGGGACCAAGGATGATCTACGACTCCGAATGGGAGGGCCTAGATCTCGATGGAGAAGTGCCATGTGACCATGGGCTAAAACTGATGAGATATGTTGCATTCGAAGGCAGTAACATTGGGAGAAGGTTTTTGGGCTATACAAATCAGGTTTTTTTACATTATGTGCAACTGTGACATGAAGTAAAATGTATCGTGCATGTTCATAACACTATAGTGTGTGTGTTTTTAGGTTGGCCCGGTGTGTAAAGAAATAGAGTGGGTGGATCTTGAGTGGCCAGATGCACTTCAGAAATGTTTGGCACAATTATGGGAGATGTATGAGTTGGAAAGGTCGGGGAGATTTACTGATGTAAGTGATGCAGCTGAAAAAAATTACAAGCTGTCGGTACGAAATAAGGAGCTGGAACAAGAAATTGAGAATTTGCAGTCAGAGTTAACTGATGGAATCGATGGGAGCTTGGTTGTTGGAACTGCAAAGAAGCTTCAGGATAGTCACAAGTTGCTAATTCATAATGCAAAAAAGGAGAGGGATCAGCTCAGGGTAGACACGAAGAAGCTAGAGTACTGCATTGCGGATCTGTTGAAGGAACTGAAGAAGGCGCGCGAGGGTGAACAAGACCAGACTATAGAGGATAAAGGAAATTCGAGATGAATAATTTATGTTGTACCAATGCCTAAAACTAGTTAATTGTAAGACTTTAAGTTGCGCTTTCTGAACTAAGCCAAACTCAATCCTGGAGCAAACTAATTTCAAACGAACACACATATCGTGCATAGAGTTAAGTTCACGCTTACAAAATCACCACTGTAGAGGATAAACCAGGTAGTTCAGTACTAAATAGACAAATGTTGTGTTCAAGCGAGCCTGGCCCAGAGCTGCCTGTTTTCCTCCCTAAGATTGGCCAGCTCCTTCAGTACTATGTCGTGCTTCAGCTATAGGTTCCAGCGCTCCGTCACGGATTAGAGAATTTTGTCCGTAGCCATACGATTTTCCTATAAGATCGTTTTCATGATCTCCGTCTGCTTCCTAGCCGAGGCACGACCTTCACTGTGTAGCTTCGCCCAGTCGACGTTTAACTCCTTTAGTTTCTAGCACTTGACAGAAAGGACTGCGACTTCAGCGTGCAGTTTGTCAAAGTCCAGTTTCTGTGAATTCTGCTTCTCCATTTGGATTGCTATCTTGTCATTTAGCCAAGTCTCCAGGTCCTGGTCGATCTTTCGCCTCTTTCCCTGCAACAAAAATACATAGTATGGTTTGTTCAGTTCACCAGGACAAGATGGTTAGTTTCCATAATTAACTAAATCGACTAGTGGCACTGTCATAATTTCAAGGAAGAAGCAATCTAGGACTAATCAACATTTTATGAATCGACTAGTGGCACTGTCATAATTTCAATTTCAAAGACAAATAATATTTGTCAGCAGTTTAGTGTGTTGTGGGTTTTTCCCAATATCACCAAATAGTAGTAGGAGAGTGGCAAACTCATAATGCAGAAACCCATGTCCAGATACATAATGGAAAGAGAACATGGTGTCCATTCATGAACATGAACACCAACACATGTCCAGATAGATAAGGAGTTGCCCTAGGATTCTTATTGCACCCTATAATGGGAAGCAGACATGGGCATTGCTCCCTGAACCCTAAACATTACAAAAGGAGAGGAGGACGAACTGGTATTCGTGTCCCTGCTAACGGGAATAAGACTTGGGCATTGCTCCGATACGCCTCCAGACATGCCCTTAGCTCCTCGTTCTCTTTCCGAACACCCTCGAGTATGGTGATCCCTCTACTCATGTCCGCCTTCATCTCCTTGACTGCATCCAGGCAACGGTTCCTGTCATGGTAGGCTTGGATGGTAGCCTTGGTTCCCTCGACGTGTCCTCTGAGTGCCTCATTAACTTCGTCCTGCAGGAGAATGCACCTTTCCACGAGATTCTTCTTCTCCTCCATGAGCTCGTTGATTATCTTGATGGCATGTTGTTCCTTGTTCAAGTTACGGTCGAGCACTTTCTGCAGCCTAACGACGTCTCATGCAAAATCTAGCGAGATCTCCTTCTACACAGATAATTCCTTGCGTAGGCTCTCATTAGCTTGGGTGAGAGAGCGTGCAAGCTCATGTTGGTTGGCAATCTTGGAACTGATCGCGGCCACCTTCTCACGGTACTCATCCTTCGATCGCTACATCGTTCATGTTAATTGAAATAGGAATTCTACAATTACACTCCAGGTCCCAGGTGAATACTAATACAGATCAAAAAAAATCCCCGTTGAATCTATTGGCCGCAGTGTTAAAAAATGGACCTGGAGATCTATTCATGACCACGATAAACTAATCCTAATCACAAAAAATCCATAGTGAATGTATGAACAACGGTATTAAGGAAAGACCAAGAGATCCAGTCATATTCATGAAAACTAATACAACTCGCAAAAGAAGAAGAAAAACCAATACGGGGCGGACATCATCTAAGAAATCCACATCATAACTCGGAGAAATAACAGCGTGGAGATTTTCTACCTCGTTGAGACATGGAACGGGGCCGAACGGGTCCTGCAACGCCTCCGTCGTGGTGGATTCGGGCTCCACGGCCGACCTGTAATACATAGAAGAGAAAGAGCCAGAAGAAGAAGAAAAACAAGAAGAAGCTGATTAAGATCATGATGGAGAGGGAGATGGAGAAGAAGTAGAATAAGGAGGCTATACCGGGAGGAGCCCTCGCATGCTAGAACATTCGGCGCCATTGTAGGGGGAGATTGGGCCTCGATGAGAGGGTAGGCTTGAGAGGCTGGTAGAGCAAGAAGTGCCTCGCGGCGATTTCTCTCCCTTTTCTCTGCGAGGATCGTCGACCGGCCTCTCCCCCTCCTTAGTGGAGCAATGGCTTGTAGGGTGAGTGTGGTGGCGGTAGGAGGAAGGAGATAGTGATTATTAGTGTGGGATAAGAGTAAGAGTACATGTCGTGGTCTAGTAGTACTAGTACTATTATACAAGACCACCGTGTACGGTCTACCTTCTCAAAGAAGCCAGAGAGGTAGGGATAGGGAATCGATGGGACTTGTCTTTATTGCGATGGACACTTCAATGGTCTTCAGCGCCGCCCAAAATCTAGTATATAATAAGGGGAGTGCGAGCCGGGTGGTCGTCACGAGAATCGGCGCGCACATCCCGCGTGAGTGTGTCACGTGTTGATGGGGCAATGACGCGCACAACTGCTACACGATCACGTCGGCCCGTCCAACTCCATCGAACTCCATGTGACAAGCACGCACGGGATATTTACGAGTCTAGACTACGTTGTGCCACTTTTGTTGTGATCAAATTATGTTCAGTACGCGAGATATTACTTCTTTCTTCTTCTTTTTTTGATAATCGACAAATGCATGCGTGGACATGACGCACGAAACCGCTGCTCGTCCTTGATCAGATCAGCACCCCACTCTGTGTACCCGCCATCGACCATTCAGAGAAACTACCTCGAGCACGATTCCCCCTCGCCCGTGGCAATGGCACGTCCAAGCCGTCCACTGACTGTCCTGCGTCCCCGGCTCTTTGCTGCATCGTCCGCGCTCGCGAGTCGCCTGTTGTGGCAGCACGTCGTGTCCGACCGCGCCAGGATCCATCTACATCGGTACTCTAGGACATCCCAACGTCGAAGCTCATGCCGGCCGCGCAGGAGGAGCGTGGGGTACCTGCAGCGTCGGACGAGCGCAAAGTAGCAGCCAGGACGGGGGCACGTGTTGCACCAGCGAGTACGGACAAGAAGAGGAACGAGAAGAAGACTAGGAAGAAGAGAGGAGATAGCTATTTGGCAAGTCCGACTCAGCCAACGAGGAGGCGTTCATCGATCAGTTGGAGGCAGAAGCGGAGGAGAGTGACGTGGACCCGTGGGACTACAAAGAGGAGGAGGAGGAGGACTCCGACGAGGAGATAGTGTGCTTATTCGAGGAAGGGTGCGGTGTCGAGTCGTTAGAGGAGGGCACCGACGGCGGCGATGGCAGGAACCATGGCGTTGACGAAGACGAGGACGAACCAGAAGACGAAGACGATGGCTTCTTCAAAATATGATCATTTATTTTATTTATTTTAGTAACATAGATGGATTTTCACTTGTTTATGGTGGTAAAGTATTGGTGGCATGGCTGGAGAGGTGGCACGGATTGACCATGCATAAAAAAAGTGGAGAAGGGAGGGGTTATCCTGCCTGTTGGATCACATGGGATCAATGGTTGGTGGAGACAATCCGCGTGATATCTGTGTCAGCCAATCAGGGCATAGAACCCAGAGTGAGCACATGTTTGGGATCTCCACACGTTTGGGCTTTTATGAGATTTTTGACAGAGAGAGAGGGAAATCTCTTTTCACAATCCGCCTATGGATCCACCAGTACCATTCAAATGTCATTGCATGTGTGCTCTTTTCACAATCCACCTATGGATCCACCAGTGTTATTGCATGTGTGTTCTCTTCACAATCCACCTATGGATCCATCAGTGTCATTGCATGTGTGTTCTTTTTACTAACAACAAGCAGAGTCATTGAAATGTGTGCTCTCTTCAGAGACCACACATGGATCCACCGGTGTCATTTCATGTATGTTCTTTTCACTAACAACAACTCGAGTCATTGCATGTGTGTTCTTTTCACATACCACATATGGATCCACTAGTGTCATTGCATGTGTGCTCTTTTCACAATCAACCTATGGATCCACCAGTGTCATTGCATGTGTGTTGTTTTTAGTAACAACAACCAGAGTCATTGAAATGTGTGTTCTTTTCACATACCAACTATGGATCCACCAGTGTCATTGCATGTGTGTTCTTTTCACTAACAACAACCAGAGTCATTGCATGTGTGTTCTTTTCACATACCACATATGGATCCACCAGAGTCATTGAAATGTGTGTTCTCTTCAGAGAGCACACATGGATCCACCAGTGTCATTGCATGTATGTTCTTTTCACTAACAACAACTAGAGTCATTGCGTGTGTGTTCTTTTCACATACCACATATGGATCCACCAGACTCGTTGAAATATGTATTCTTTTCACGTACCACCTATGGATCCACCAGTGTCATTGCATGTGTGTTCTTTTCAGTCACAACAACCCGAGTCATTGCATGTGTGTTCCTTTCACATACCACATATGGATCCACCAGAGTCATTGATATGTGTGTTCTCTTTAGAGACCACACATGGATACACCAGTGTCATTGCATGTATGTTCTTTTCACTAACGACAACTGGAGTCATTGCATGTGTGTTCTTTTCACATACCACATATGGATCCACCAGTATCATTGCATGTGTGTTCTTTTCACAATCCACCTATGGATCCACCAATGTCATTGCATCTGTGTTCTTTTTACTAACAACAACCAGAGTCATTTCCATTGCATGTGTGTTCTTTTCACTAACAACAACCAGAGTCATTGCATGTGTGTTCTTTTCACATACCACATATGGATCCACCGGTGTCATTGAAATGTGTGTTCTCTTCAGACAACACACATGGATCCAATGGTGTCATTGCATGTATGTTCTTTTCAGTAACAACAACTAGAGTCATTGCATGTGTGTTCTTTTCACATACCACATATGGATCCACTAGTGTCATTGCATGTGTGCTCTTTTCACAATCCACCTATGGATCCACAAGTGTCATTGCATGTGTGTTCTTTTTACTAACAACAACCAGAGTCATTTCATGGTTGTTCTTCTCACATACCACCTATGGATCCACCAGTGTCATTGCATGTGTTTTCTCTTCACAATCCACACATGGATCCACAAGTGTCATTGCATGTGTGTTCTTTTTAGTAACAGCAACCAGTGTCATTGCATGTGTGTTCTTTTCACATAACACATATGGATCCACCATTGTCATTAAAATGTGTGCTCTCTTAAGAGACCACACATGGATACACCAGTGCCATTGCATGTATGTACTTTTCACTAACAAAAACTAGAGTCATTGCATGTGTGTTCTTTTCACATACCACATATGGATCCACCAGTGTCATTGCAGTTGTGCTCTTTTCACAATCCACCTATGTATCCACCAGTGTCATTGCATGTGTGTTCTTTTTACTAACAACAACCAGAGTCATTTCATGGCTGTTCTTCTCACATACCACCTATGGATCCACCAGTGTCATTGCATGTGTGTTCTATTCAATAACAATAACCAGACTGATTGCATGTGTGTTCTTTTCACATACCACATATGGATCCACCAGTGTCATTACATATGTGCTCTTTTCACAATCCACCTATGGATCCACCAGTCTCATTACATGTATGTTCTTTTTACTAATAAAAACTAGAGTCATTTCATGGCAGTTGTTCTCACATACCACCTATGGATCCACCAGTGTCATTGCATGTGTGTTCTCTTCACAATCCACACATGGATCCACTAGTGTCATTGCATGTGTGTTCTTTTCACTAACAACAACCACTGTCATTGCATGTATGTTATTTTCACATACCACGTATGGATCCACTAGAGTCATTGAAATGTGTGTTCTCTTTAGAGACCACACATGGATCCACGAGTGTCATTGCATGTATGTTCTTTTCACTAACAACAACTAGAGTCATTGCATGTGTGTTCTTTTCTAATACCACATATGCATCCACCAGTGTCATGGTTGTTCTTCTCACATACCACCTATGGATCCACAAGTGTCATTGCATGTGTGTTCTCTTCACAATCCACACATGGATCCACCAGTGTCATTGCATGTGTGTTATTTTTAGTAACAACAACCAGTGACATTGCATGTGTGTTTTCTTTAGAGACCACACTTGGATCCACCAGTGTCATTGCATGTGTGTTCTTTTTAGTAACAACAACCAGAGTCATTGAAATGTGCGCTCTCTTCAGAGACCACACATGGATCCGCCAGTGTCATTGCATTTATGTTCTTTTCACTAACAACAACTAGAGTCATTGCATGTGTGTTCTTTTCACATACCACATATGGATCCACCAGAGTCATTGAAATATGTGTTCTTTTCACATACCTCCTATGGATCCACCAGTGTCATGGCATGTGTGTTCTTTTCAGTAACAACAACCAGAGTCATTGCATGTGTGTTCCTTTCACATAGCACATATGGATCCACCAGAGTCATTGAAATGTGTCTGCTCTTCAGAGACCACACATGGATCCACCAGTGTCATTGCATGTATGTTCTTTTCACTAACAACAACTGGAGTCATTGCATGTGTGTTCTTTTCACATACCACATATGGATCCACCAGTGTCATTGCATGTGTTCTGTTTTCACAATCCACCTATGGATCCACCAATGTCATTGCATGTGTGTTCTTTT